>JAPKLY010000041.1:360684-423321 GCA_026898435.1 Prunella vulgaris
CAATTGATACATAGCCACTTTACGGCTTTTGATGCATAGCCACTTTACGACTATCACCCCTTATAAACATTTAGATACATAGTCACTTTACGACTAGTATCACCTCATAAAGCATGTAAAATAACAAAACTCATTAACAAAAATTTATAAATTGAACCTGTATGTTACCACTTTTCACCGTTAATTCCCTCACCTTTGATTTCTTTGAAAAAATAGATGATGTGTGTACGTCCGGCCTTGCTAAAACCTTGCTTGAATCCTCTACTCTCCTCAAACTTTTGAACTCTCTCTCTCTCTCTCTAAGAACTCTCGAAAATAATAGATCCTATTTACTCTCTTGAGAATTCTCGAAAATATGAAGGTGTGTGTGGGTTGGCTGCCAATAAGGGTCCTATATATATAGGATGGAAAGATATATGGCTTGAATAATATCTTGGTGAATATATGATGTAGATGAACGAAATTTTGGCTTGGTTAAGGTATCTTGGCCGAAAATATGGCTTAGATATGGTATCTTGGCCGAAAATGAAGATGTGGAAAATATGTCATAAATATCTTGGAACATTCTTGGGAAATCTTGGTAATCTTTCTAATATCTCAAATATAATAAATCTAACAACCTCAAGACTTCATAATAATTAAATCCTAAGCCTAAATTCGAAAATCCTCATAGAATAATATTGTATCTCTCTTAATAAAATAATAAGGACTCTAACTAACTCTAAATCTTGATCTTCCAAATTTACCCTCATTCTTGTTACAAACTTTGAATTTCCTCTCTCCTAAAAGTACTCCTTCTCTAAAATTCGAAGTCCTCATAAAATAAATAATAAGAAAATATAATCCCAAACAAAACCTCAATTCTACTTAATAATTCATAGCTTAAATCTATTTATGTTGGGCGTGACAGAAGTAAAAGAGGATGCACCAAAAACACACTGCAAGCTGTGTTCAATTGTTTGTACAGTTGTAACCCTTTATACAATTTGATGATGGCTTCATGACTATACATAATCAAGATATTTGTGGGAGAAAATATTATGACATTGTTGAAGGAACGGTAGAAGTTCTTTGCAAGGTTGTTGATGATGATGAGTTAAAAATTTCTTGTCCAAGCTCATTTATTTTGCTGAGCAGCAGCAATTGCTCCCTCTCGAGTTGAACCATGAACTCTTCTTGACTTTCATGCAGACTTTCCAGCTCACTCAACGACTTCAAAACCCCTTCAAGATCTTGGTCCTCGACCTCTGATCGTGCCTTCATCATCATTTCCTTAATCTGCAAGAATCCACATGTTTAGTATGTTTTCAATCAAGAGGTGCACCAGTTGCACAACTAATACTGATCAGTGAAAACAGCTAGTACTATTAAAAAAAGCTCTTAAGTTGAGCAGGTATATACCAATTGGGAAAGACAACTAGAGCAGCTATGGCTCACCTGGTCTAATATGTGGTGGCGAACTTTAGTAGGGGAGGAGTCAGAATCAACACTTGGTCTCTTCTCGAGTTCAGGGACTTTTCTGGTAATTTGGACGTGTATCTCACCCCGTTTAACGCCTTGAAGTGGTATCCATTTATCGGCCATCTGATTAGGAGGCAACATGTGATACTCAACAACACAGTCTCCTATGCTGGATGTAGGCAGCAACGTGTTGTGATCTTTAACGTGTAATGTCAGGGGGCTTCCATCGTCTTGAAATTCTAAGGTTTGATGCCATTTTGGATTCAGCGTTTTGAACATAATCTACATGTAATGCACAAATGTCACTCACTGATATCAGAGAAGAGATGTGCATGAAGGGCTTAAGTTTTTTGGTCCCATAAGTTTACTGTCTATATATGGTGGAACAGAAGTTACCTTTTCAATTTAATCTCACTATTTAAAAATTTGTCCAACTTGACCCAAAATCGATAAAAAACTGAAAACACTATCATTTTATGTCACGTGAACATCTAATTTTAGCCATAACTTGTCCATTATCTAATTTGACTTCAAATTAAATCCTCATGTGACATTTGTATGGACATAAAGCTTAACTGTGTTCAAGTTTTTGGAGATTTCGGGCTGAAATTAGACAAATTTAATATTGAGACTGAATCGAAAAAAAATTAACTTTTTTTTGGACAGAATTGGTTAGCAGACAAGTTATGAGACCAAAACCTTTTTAACTTATGCATGACTGAAAAGTACAAGTATTGAACCTTAGTTCTTCTTTTCAAGTTCCCATAATGTATCCTCACGTAAGGGTCACTTGTTCCTCGTAGATCAGCTGCAACCAGATCTCTTGCTTCGATCAGAACCAGTTCTATCAAACCATTTGATAGACTTGCATTTGACCCCTGAAAATACGTAGATCTTAGTTCAGTTTCAACTAAACCAACACGACAAGTTAGCAAGGTAAACAGGTATACCCTTGAAGAATCATCGACTTTGATTGCTTCTATCTGAAGCCTGAGCTCTCCTGAATTGACTTTCTCGAGTGGGATGAGCACGTCTCTTATTGAACCTTCTACGAGTCCTTCCAAATTGACTCGTGCACTACCAATGCTCTCATCTCCAAGTGTTTCTTCGGTATAGCATTTTATCTTCAAATACTCCCCACTTATTTCATCAAATTCGAACTTCTGATTCCAAGCAGGGTGGGAAGAATGTGGGGCGGGTTTTGTTCTTCGGACAGCCTGGAGGAGATATATATATATATATATATATACATGTTTAAAAGTTCCATTACATTATAATAAACAAGGAATAAAATGTGATATGCTAAAGCACCTTGCCGTAGTGCAGTTTAACATAGGGGTCAGATTTCCCAATTTTGTCCTTCACAAGGAGGTCCTTGCCCTCAACCACATTTACACAGATTTTCCTTCCAGTTTTCGGAGAATAATTTGACGACCCATTAAGTGAATGGTGAGAGCTTGCATTGAATGTAGGCAAGCTATGTAAACCATCAGAAAACAGCCACTCTTTAAGTACAAGCCTCACTGTCACCTGCAAGGCAGTTTTCCAGCAGGATTGATTATAAGCAAAAATGCTGCATTGATGTCTGGTGTATTGTCTTAATGAAGAATCATGAGACGAGATGAGATGAAGGGCCATCTAAATGAGGCTAAGCAGTTATACTATAGAATTACTAGTTATCTATTGACAAGTGATGTGAAATCACCTCTCCTGAATTAGCCCCCTCAAATGGAACTGTCATTTCAATTTCTGTTCCACACATTTCAGCATGCTTTGCTATCACTGTGTTTTTTGGTCCGATTGCCCAAAATATGGTTGAATCATCATCGACGTATCTGATCTGCAATGTCAGAAAAGTTTGTGTTATACTATTTATAAGTTGTTGAAAACCAACAACTATAAAACCACAAACTAGTAGCACTAATTACCTTAATTTCACAGGTACTAAGATAGTCATATTTGATATTTCCAGGAGTCCGTTGATAGAGATGCAATCGAAGGATTCCTGTATTTTCATGAAGGATGAGGTTGAAGGTTGAGTCCCAGTTTGGACTAGATCCACTTCTCACTTCTGTTCTTCTCGTCAGTTCCTCGAGTTCAATCTCTACAAATGTCTGAAGCTCTCTGCCTTCAACTGGATCCTCTTGAACGGAGGAGTTGGTTTGTTTTGTTGACGCACAGCCTTTCAGGCTATGACCGGAGAGTTTTTTAGCAGAGAGCACTGTGACGTATAATATACCACCTACAGCTATCTTGTGAAGATCTTCAGGGGGCAAAGCAAGACACTGTCTTCGAGGTTCAACCATCCTTTTATTCATCGTCTCAATCGCAAGTTTAACCTGTCAAAACAACATATTGCACAGGTGCTGAAATTATATTGTTTGTTTGAATAGGAATACGAATACGAATAGAAAACATACCAGCCATGAGGAAACACCTGGTAGCTCGGTAGCAGGTAGAGACTGGCTGCCACCACTTCCAAAAGCAACGCTGAGTCTCACCTCTGGAGTCGACAGAAATGAGTATGCTACAGCTTTCCCTTCTAATATTGGCATCAAAAGAAGCTGCACATATTCAATTTAAGTTATATTTTCTTATATTGCTCACTTTGTTTGACAAATTTATTCGATAATTAAGCAGATTATAGTTGCAAACATATGCCCCGCAATAACCAGAGAACTTTGTCTCACACCAAAATAAGACGAGGAAAAGAGGGATGGATGCATACATCACCCTTGATGTGGATGCTGTTTACAATGATTCGAGCTGTCCCCATCAATGGCATGGCCAACTTAGCAAACAGCAATATATTCACATCGTCTGAGTCCCAGTCAAAACTCGTGTGCATGATTTTCTGCCCCACATGAAACTGAAAATGGATTCAATCGTTAAAGCCTTCCAGGAGATCAAATAACACATATGAGCAACACTCTATCGAAAGCTTGGTTGGATAGCTGAAAAGTCTGATGTGAAAATATTACTTGCAACACTTTCCTTATTATCAACCAGACAACATGTGCCAACACTTTTTAAAGCCTCATTAGCTAATAATATTTGATTAATAAATTTATCAATTTTCCAGGAGAAGAATCAGAAACTTTATCAATAAAAATGTTAACCTTCAATCTGTATCCATTTCAAATAACAGAAAATAAGAACTATCCATTACAAAAGCGCTGCTGCTTTAACATGAAGTAAAATTTGAACAACAATACAAGTAAAATATGTCAAACCTGATCACCTGAAGCTGCCCAACGGGTTCCATGCAGCCCAAATAAAGGGGGACGTGAACCAAGAGAAAATTCTTGTAGCTCAATCTTTTCCTAGAGAAGTAATATTATAATAATATTATTCAGAAGTTCACACAAAATAACTTGTTCATGGAATAAAAGTGGAGAATCAGGACTTACAACAAGTCTTGATTTCCGATGCTTCAAGCGCCTCTGCAGAGTTATTACAAGTGAATAAGCAACATATGACTAATGATCTGTGTTATAATGGGTTAAAGATGTAAACCAGAACACATTTTTTTCCAATATGTACACACAAAAAATAAAAAAAAAACAAAAACAAAAACAAAACAAAACTATACTTTGAGAAAAAGATAGACATACATGTCAATTTAATAATAGAGGACTGTCAAATTTCGACTAGGATACAAATATCAACACTAATTTTAGAATTTTACCATATTATACCCAAGAAATATATTGGATTAAGGTTTACTGCGAAGTTTATGGTTCCAAATTAAGTATCAATATAGAAGTTAAATATCTCATTAAACAGTGCCTAAATTGTTATATATTAAATTCACCAAATAATACGTAGTTTTTTATGTCATTGCTGAATACAAATTCATTTATGAATATGTACACACAGTATATATTATGTATGAACGAACACACATAAAACAACCAACTCTATATTGCAGTTTTTACATTAAGAGATAAGTGAACAAATGATAATAAAGATTATGGAAAATGAAATGGTTACCTCAACAATAGACGCAAACCGTGAAGAAAGCTTTGGGTTGATGTAACTCAACCAAACTTCAGTTAATAGCTTGTTCAGCCATTCACAGTGTTCCAAAGGGGTTACTGGCTGTACTTATACGGAAAACTCGAATTATTTCCAAAATATAACAGAATCACAACACGTATTGAATATGTATGAAATGTACACAAAGCCAAGAAATAAACAAAACCATACCGAATTGTGAAGTGTCACTTGCATCCATTTCTTTTTCAAGTCTTCCTCAATATTTTTTCGTTGATAACTTCCGTACTGCTAACACAGAAGTACAAGTCCGTAAATGTGATACAAAATATGAAATTAAATTATCACATAACCACATTAATTTTGAGATGCAATTTTAGTTACTGTGTCATAGCTTTTAAGAAGCATTTTGGCAAAGTTAACTATACTAAAGTTCAAGATATTAGCAGAAGTCTTCAACATTACATGTAAAAGATTCAAAAGTCGAGCATTTCAAATTGGGCTTCGCCTCAACTCCGTAAACAATTTAGCAACAGATTCCCAATCTCAAGACACGGTTGTAGCACTTGATCTTGAGAAATATCACGAAAAGTACATGCCAAATATATTAAGCTTTACATGATAAGTGAGTCCCAAATTTGATGAATTAATTAATTCCCAACATCCATCATCAGACATCAAAGATCAAGCAGACAACTGAATCCAAAATGTGACATAATTAAATCCTTTCCTACCACCATTTATCAAACAGAAATCTAAGCTATCCACAAGCAGGCTCAAACATCATTTCTCTGCCTTCCTTCACTTTTCCTTGTTTAACACAAAATTTCTTGTAATCCCACATTTTCCATTATTACAAGTAGCTTAAGCAGCGGTTAAAATTAACAACAGAAAAAAGTAGCTCAATTAGCCCACTAATTTAAGTCAACATAACTAAACACACCCACACACACAGAGAGCGACAAGAAGATGCATCTCCGCAATTCTAGGCTTAACAGAAAGAAAGATCATGAAACATATTCCTAATTCTAACAAAAAAGAAAAAGAAAAAGTACCTGAATTGTAGCCCAAATAGCAAAAGCAAGAAGAACCCAATTCGAGAGAGAGAAAAAGCACTTCTCAACAACCCATAGAAATAGCAACATAGGAATCAGAAATGGGAGCAGGGGCTGCTCCTCAACCAATTTGTACCACGATTCCACAGCCTCATTCAAGTCCCACAATTTCTTCTTTATCTTTCCCATCCCCTCCAATTTTCACTCTTCTCAAAAACTGATCATATCACCGCAGCTCTAAATCTTTAACAAGGAAGCCCAAAGGTCAATCACTTAACTCACAAGTGGGCAATAAATAAACAATTATTAAACCGTTAAAGAAAGAAAAATCAAGAATCCTCTGCTTTGTGACTTCCTCTTTGGTAGGCTGAGAAAGAGGCAAAATGTAGTCCAAATCGGTTCGGGGCAAAAAAAAGTGTGATGGTTTGCTGAATTATAAAATGCAGAAGTGAAAGGTGCTCTGAAAATTCTTGGTCAACAGCGATGGTCGTTAGAGCTATGCTACTGCTATTGCTATTGGACCTTTTTTGTGTAGACGGACCCCTTCATCTTGATTTTTCTCAACTACCAATCATAAAACAGACAAGGAATTCTTGTTGGCCCCAATTTCTTTTAAAACTGTGCCACCCACAATCAATTTTTATAAAAATTTAACAGCTCAATTTATATTTTATTTTTTTAAATTTCAGATTTAATTTTATTATTCTTGTCTCAATTCAAGATCCCATCTATTTATTTTTATTTTTTAAAATTCTTCAACACAATATTTTTTGTACTCCTCACATTCCCTTATAAGTTGCTCATAATTTTTGGACACTAATATTAAGAAGGGTATAAAATTATTAATATAGTACATTTGATGTGGTTGAGAAAAATGAAAAAGTAATGAGAATAGTGTAAAAAATATTGAAAATAATAATAAAGAAATTAATAGTAGTTTCCTAAAAAAGTAAAAAATCAAATAAGCAACATATAGTGGTGGGACAGACGAAAATGACAAAGTGACAACTTATAGTGGGACGGACGGAGTATTTAATTAATTTTTTAGATATAGCATATCAAACTAAAAACAAATAAATAAAAGGGAGACAATTTAAAATATCAATTTTCAACTTCAAAAAAATTATTTTACCCACTTCAAATATAAATAATTGGAAAAATATACATTTTTGTCCTATAAGTTTCGTTGACTTTGGTTTTCGTCTTCTTAAGTTTTGAATTTTTGTTTTCGTCCTTTAACTTACCAAAAATTATGGTAATTGTCTTAAGTTTTGAATTTTTGTTTTCGTCCTTTAACTTACAAAAAATTATGATTTTCGTCCTCCAACCGCCTATAACCAGTCACACAACCGGTAATATACACGTAGATCAATTTTTTCTATTTTTTAAGCGAAATACTGACGTGGGGGTATTTAGAGGGAATTAGGTCTTGATGGATAAAATACAGGATTAACCGTAAATTTTCTCACAAATCAAAACTCTAGTCGATCAAATCTAGGCATGGAGACTTGAGAGAATTAGGGAAAAAAGGAACAAAGATCCCCAAATTAAAACATCCAAAAATCTAAATTCTTTTGAGCACATACTCATTGTACCGAAAGGAAGAAGGATGTCTTCAAGAAATTCGTATGAATCAACGAGTTTCGAGCGCAATGTTAAGTGTTATTGTGGTTTTGTTGCACGGTTTGTACATCATATTCAAAAATAAATCTGGACAAAAGATTCTATGTATGTAAGTATTGGACGGTATTTGGGAGGGAATTTACGGTTAAAAGTGTATTTTGTCAAAACCTAATTCCCTTCAAATACCCCCACGTTAGTATTTTATTTAAAAAAAGAAAAAGAAAAAATGGATCCACATGTGTATTACCGGTTGGAGGACGAAAACCATAATTTTTTGTAAGTTAAAGGACAAAAACAAAAATTTAAAACTTAAGAGGATGAAAACTATAGTTTTGGTAAGTTAAAGGACGAAAACAAAAATTCAAAACTTAAGAGGACGAAAACCAAAGTCAACGAAACTTATAGGACAAAAATGTGTATTTTCCCTAAATAATTTTTTATACCCATTTTTAATATCAAATAATTCTTTTTACCCATATGACCCACAAACATCATCATCTAGTTATATATTCCACCCCACCTCACTCTATCTTACCCTACCCCACCCCTAGGGGTGAGCACTATTTGGGAAAAATAAAAAAACCAACCGAACAAAACCGAAATAAAAATTCGCTTCGATTAATTTGGTATTAGATTCGGTTTTGGTTTTAGATTTTCAATTTTTTGGTATTCGATTTCGGTTTCGATTTTCGTGGCTAAAATACAATAATACCAAAAATCGAACCAAAATAAAATAATATATATATATATATATTATATACTGAGATTAGATATATATATACTAACTATATATAATTATATATATATAATATAATATATATATAACAAAAGATATATACTACATTTCTGTTGTTTATATATAATATTATATATTATATAATTATATATACTAATATTATATAATAACCAGGTGGGCGCTACCCACCTGGCCACCGGGCTCCTCACTTGAGTGAGTGACCTTGGTTCGATTCCCTTTGTGAACGAATAAATGAGAGATATAAGGTCTTTGGAGATTTTGAGGGAGATATAAGGTTAGCTTGGAGTGTTTGTTAGACTTGACAAACTAACTTGTAATTACTAACAAATAACATTTACCGATAAAAAAAAGCTAATACTATATAATTTTAATATTTAATTTTTATCATATTCCTATGCCAATTTTAAATTCCATTTTGGCTATTTTGAGTTTTTGGACTTGAGTTTATTTAATTGGAACTATTAAATTTGGGCAGAATTTTAGATTTTATTGTTTTAAAAATATTTCGGTTATTTTGGTATAAAATCGAAACCGAACCGAAATTTTCAGTTTTGATTTTTTCGGTTTTAAGTATATATGGCTCGATTTCGATTTTTTATATTTAGTAGTTTGGTTATTTCGATTTTGGTAATTCGGTTCGGTAATCGAGTCATGCTCACCCCTACCCCACTCCACTACATTTGATATTTATATCATTTAATATTGTCAAATATTATATAATAATGAATAATACAAACAAAATTTAAAACATACAATTTTAATCAGAAATTAACTAATTATAATATTTTTATCATATATATATGTGATTATTTGAATTTTCTATTTAAATTATTTTAATTTATAATTCATATTAATGAATATTATAATATAAAAATTAAATTTTAATGCAAACTAATGAATATTATAGTTTATAAAAGTATATAAAAATATTATATTGTGATGTTTGAAAATATATCTATTAAAATTTAATTATTACGATAGCATTATCTACATCAAAATAAAATAAAATATTTTAATTTTCTGTCAAATTGTCTTCTAAAAATTTAATTATAAACTTTAATTTTTATGAATTGCGTATCAAATTAGTGATTAATTAATAAAAAAATTTCATACAAAAATACTAATTGAAAAATGCACTCTAATATTTTAAATACAAAATATCTCTCCCTCTCCCCATTTTTATTTATTTACCATTAAATAATAAAGTCAAGCATACCATCTATATGAGGGTAATGTAGTTATTGTTGGAAAATACAACAAAAAATTGTCTGTGTAGACGAAGATGCGGGTTCGTCCTTTAGCATGTATATCCAATGACATGTTACACGGGTCCAATAATCAAGAAATTTTTTTATGTTAATATAGATAAATCTTAATAAAATTATTATTAGATATTATATACACGTATATTTCAAAGCACAAAGAATTAGGAAGTTTGTTAAGTCAGTTAGGATATGATATTTTTTCTATACATACCTATGTACTTTACTGTTGGTCTCGAAATGAGTAAATCAGTGTATGGGGGGATTACACTGATGTCAGATTTTTCAAAAAACCTTCAAAAAATGCTCTTACAAACTCAGTCAGGAAGATTCTGAAGGCACTGCACTGAACTGATGGTCCGCAGGGGCAGCAGGGACATATTAGTCAGCAGTTCAGATAGGCTGAGTCTGAGTAGTGCTCTCGGAAGCTCAGTAGAGATAACGAACCTACTGACCACTCGGAAGCTAGTCAGTTGGACAACTATCTCAATAAGCTAGAGTGCTTGCGGAATGTGAGCCCTTAAGTTCTACTCGTTTTAGTTTCTGAAAACGTTTTCTCTGACTTGCTTAGAAAAGGTGGTTAGGGCTGGTGCACAAGATTCAGTATCAAGAGACTTGAGTTCTCCTGACTTTTTAAACTTATGCAAATGCTCAGTTTATAATGATGTCAGTTATGATCCTGAACAAGTAAGTAAATCAGCACACAAGGGGCTTTTTAACGTGGTTCGGAGATAACCAACTCCTACGTCCATGACCTGATTTAACAGGAAGTGATCCTCTTCCACTGAGGATCAGAACTTATATTTAACGTGCCAAGGTGCACGAGTAGCTTCCTTCCTCTCTTAGGAACTTAGCCCCTGGGTGGTTTTACAAGTCCCAGTCCTTCCTAACCAACCTTCCTCACAACCTGAGGGGTTTGGTATTCTGATTCCAACTAAGGATAACTCTAACAATACAAAACAATGCCAAAGATAAGAGCTATCAAGTCTAAGCAAATACAGAGTGAATCCTACTACAACACTAGGGAAATTTAAAACTTCAGAGTGTTGTTCAAAGTATGCTTAGAGTGCTTGGATTCTTGAGAATGCTTTCGCTTGGAAATTTCCCGTTAACCTTGAATGGGTGCAAGGTCCTCTGTATTTGTAGGCAGATTTGAAATAGATCCATTGGAGGAGATCCACCCAAATCTTCCGATTTTAGGGTTGTTGCAGGCTATATGTACTAGTTGACCTTTTTCCAATGCTTAATCTGGAAATTCTGTCCACCCGCCTGCAACTCTGAAACGCATTGAATGCCGCATTAACTACTGCGTAGACTCCGTACATGTGTGTCGCCAGTCGATTGGCTCTCCGTACAAACGGCTAGTTATTCGACTTGACTATGTCATTCCTCGTACATTTAAACTCCGAGTCTCTTGTATTTTACTCAGATTAAATGTTGTCTTTATTGGAGTCCACTGACGTTCTCTTTGTCTCAGGTGTTAACATAAATGTCAACTGCCCATAGCATAAGTAACCTTTTTGCTTCGGACATACATGTATCAGTAGATGATACAATGACCAAGTAAGGTCTTATGAGCATTAAGCTCAGCCTGATAGATTACCTTGCCCTTCACTGACTAAGTCCCGTCCTGAGCATGCTTAGTGTACTCAGTAGGAGCATAAGTCAGTGGGATCTCCGGATTGTCTTCAGGACGGATCTTCAGGTCTCAGTATGCCAGAAAAGGGCTACGACAACGGGGATTCCCCGTTGTCGTAAGTGTTTTTCCACCGTTGTGGATCGACTCGTTGTGGTAGGTCCAAACTTTTGACAACGGGTTTCTCACCGTTGTCTTAAGTATTTATGACAACGGTGAATACCCGTTGTCTTTACTATTAATTAACCGTTGTCTAAAGCATATGACAACTGATAACTACTGTTGTGTTTACCTTTTATACCCGTTGTCTTAAGTATTTACGACAACGGTGTATAACCGTTGTTATAGAGTTTAAAACCGTTGTGGTAAATACCTACAACAACGCGTTTTGTCCGTAATTTTTTCTTTTTATACCCGTTGTCTTAAGTATTTACGACAAAGGTGTATAACCGTTGTTATAGAGTTTTAAAACCGTCGTGGTAAATACCTACGACAACGCATTTTGTCCGTACATGTTGTCTTAAATATTTACAACAACGGTATATACCCGTTGTCTTAAATATAATCCGTTGTCAAAACTATATTTTACTCTTTTTTTAATTCTATTGTTGTAGCTTGTTAATATTATATATAGATATTTTTCATGCCATAAATTAAGAACCAATAGATGTAATCATCATAAAATATCTCCACAATTCAAAAACCACATTAATTCATACATAGTTTTCGAACGACAATCGACAAATTATCCAATTTTAATAACATGTTGCTAATCTTCCAACTTCAACTTCAAATCTTCCAACTTCAACATGTTCAAAATAATAAAAAAACAATCGATCAACTTCAACTTCTGACCACTTCTAGTAAATTAGTTGTCCATGTATTCAGAAACACAGATAGCCCATTCTTCCCGCACATTATCAATTTCTTTTCTAGAGTAGTTCTTCTGTGGAAACTGTTAAAATACAAACAATAAAATGAGTAAAGGATGGTTAACTGATGATGAATAATGATACACTTAACAAGAAGCACATTATTTGCTGTAAAATTCATAAAGCTATCATCTCCTTCACAGGAAGCACATTACTTGTTGTAAAATTCATAAATAGATCACACGCAACTCAATCACAAGATCGTAAATGCTTTTAATAAATGTCTAAGATGTATCTTTCTATAGGCAGACAAAAGAATGCAGAATCACAGATTGAACAGATTTTCAAATGTTCTCTTGTAAGACCAATCATACAAATTAACTAATATCTTAGTGCGCCCCTGCTACAAAATAACATAACTAATAAAATTTCTGGCTTAATTTCCCATCATCTTTTTAAAAGCAACAAAAGTTTTCTTAGGCATCCCGAAGTTTATACTCTGCTAAATCTATAAACTTCAATCTCTGGGAACCAAGACAAGTAATTATAGCAAACCAAATCAACATTATGCATGCAAATTTATCACTTTCACAATTAATCTTTTTATTTATAAATGTGTATCACAATACACTTGCAATATTTTACTGTACATTAATATATATATATATAATGATGCAAAAATTTAAAGAAAGACTAGTAAGAGTATTTGCTAACAAAATAGGTACATGCAAAACACACTTATTTAATATACTTACTAATATTCCATTATGATACTTACACTTCCTTTTTCTATACCAAGCATAAAAAGGACACAAAAACATGGGGCACCCACCCCTGAAACTAAACAGACTCCCCTGCCAGCGTTTGTTCGCATTCCAAATTTTATAAGTAAAAATGGCACCACAAGAAAGAGTCATCAAAAGCAAAGCAGCTCTTTCAATCTCTCCCCATTCCTTTGCACTCCAATAAAATACATGATGCAAAATATAAGCCATTCAAGTCATGTATAGTCATCGACATCAATGCAATGAATATATAAGAAAGTGAAAGTGCCACAGCCAATACTAATATTGTAACGCATCTCAAGTGCTCCATGGCAATAGTAATTTAAAGCAATTTAACTAATCAAAATTGAGAAATTTTAAAGCAACCAAAAATGATCAATATGCTAGAGTAGAAAAAGGGATGAGTCCAACTACATAGTTAGCTTAGCCTATCAAAAGGGATCGGTGTTGGCACTTACTAACCATTACACCAATCCCATGCACAAAATCTTTTTAATGAATGACATCAACATCAGTTTATGAATCAGCATCAGTAAATGCTATTGTTTGTGCAAATTTAAATGACATGTTCACTTCTTGTAATCCTCTAAATCTTATTTGGAATTAAAGGGTTGGTTTGTTTATTTTAAAGAGCTTAAGTGTCCACTAATTAGGGAGACTAGAAGACTCTAAATCATGTGTTTTTTGCACCCCTGTTGAGACTTTAAGACATACTTTGGCAAGTTATGTCACAGCTGGACTCATTAGTTCTGCATTTAAGTCATTAACCAACATTCTAACTTTATAGAGAAAAGTAATGAAGATCTATGAAGCACTATTATATCAATACACATATATATTGGGTGTTGGTGCTCTGGACCCATAACATTCTGAACTTTTAACTCTAAGAAGTGAGGATTTTTAGAATCACATCTAATATGCCCTCAGATTCAAGGATTTACCTTCCCAAAGTGCTAAAATAGAGAATGCATATTTTTGTTGAAATTGGTGATTCATTAAGTTAATGAGAAGTGCTTATATGTGAGAAAATTGAGTTCCGTGGGTATATTAATTTCCTTCACAAAGTCTTCTGCTCATTAATGTTCTTACCATTCAATGAACGCAACGAATTAAAACCAAGGAATTCTCACCTTTCACATTCTTGATTTTACTGCCTGTTTCACAGTGGAGGACCTTGAGACTAAATTAATGATGAATAAACCTTTCTTAGTGAGTGAATCTTTTACGGACAAAAGAACAAAATCTGATGAGGGACAAGTCAAACCAGAGAAGCATAATGATAAATGAAATTAAACTTGCAAGAAGGGAATTAAGATACAAAATTAAATCGAGTGGAATTTGCACTACCTTGTGTCTGCTGAGTCCACATCAACCACAAGAATGTCAACTTTGCCATCTGGATAAGATAAAGAGCAACCGATAAAAAATTCTACTTGTCGGGTTGAGTGTAAATGATAAGCATTTAAGAAGAGATATAATAGAAAATTGTCGGGTTGAGTGTAAATGATAAGCATTTAAGACTTTCACGTATGGCATATAAAACAGGGTCCATATTTGAAAAGTTAAAAAGAAAAGGGGAAAAATTGAAATGTTGGTACAAGTAATGCTCCCATATTGGTCAAACTGTATACATGCCTAAATCATTAATTGGATATAGAATAGTTGATTTTGTTCTACCTTCTGCAGTAACAGTATTATAGTCCATTTATGGAGGAAGCAGATTTCTTAACAGACAGAATTCGACATGGTAAAGCTCGTGTAGTACTGGGAGAGCTCTACAATTGATGTACCAATTAATAATTCTATTGTCACTCAATGAATTACAATTAGCTCTCAATTGTTTCACTTGGTTTAGCAAGTGGGATCCATACACAAAACAGCTAATCATCTGCTCACCTAGTCAATGAAATGTTTATTTCAGTAAGGATAGTATGTTCTTTGTTTTATAGGTGATACAATTATAGTATGCATGAAGAATTTTGAAGTGGTATAGCATACATGCAATAGGCCTAAAATGAGTGGTGCGCATGGAATATAGGCATATTGGAAACGAAAGCCTTCATGTGTGTATTATAAATTTTACACGCCTTCTCATTTTGACGCATTGATATATCTAAATATCGTGATTCATTTTTTTAGCAAGTAATGCCCACAGTTCATATTTATAAAAATAATGGTCAACCAAAAAAAGCCTAACCTGCCTAATATGCACTGGCTTTTCTCCCATTGCAGAGCAGATGGCAGCAAGCTCTGCTTTAGCATCAGCAATTGCCTACCTCAGCTGAGCTCTATCCCTGTTCACCTCATCCAATTTTCTTCTGTAGATTTCTATACATTCTTGTTCAACATCAAGCAACATTTTATCCCTTACATCATCAGATTCCCCAACCTCATCCCATATTATCTGTTAGATATAGCCCAATAAACATAAATGAAAATAACTACGAGACACTATTTGGTACTCACTTAAGGAAATAATGCCATTTAGGCAAGCACCGGGCAGAAGAATATCAAACATTATGTATTTAAATGGACAAAAAGGAAACAGTAGGGAGATAGAAGGACAATTATTAGCACATATAATTGAAATTCTAGATGAACTTATATACCCTCTGCCTTTTTCGTTGTAGTTCTTTTTCTTGCCTTAAAGCCTTGTAACCTTCAAGCATAGTCAGAAGACGAATCTAGATATAGTAAAAAAAAAAAAAAAAGGTAAACTTAATCTATCTTGACAAATGAAAAGTAAAGGGTGTATAATACTTTTTGAACTTAAAAAAATAGCACTCACACCATCAAACATGAATTCACACCATAAAACTAACAATGTAAGTAGGGAAAATGTGGGTGTTCATATAAGCAGTCCACATTATGTATTTTGTTGGTTCCAGAGGATTGTCAATTCCAGAATTGAATTCCATAGAACTTGGTTGCAACTGTTTCGAACCAGGTGCGATCATTTCAGTGTTCCGAAGGATCACACGACACATCAGCATGTGCCTTACTCCATTCTCATCTTCCTCTACTCTCAATGCTCTGCCAAAATCAACCAAATCGTCTCAAATTTGCAGATCAAAGATTAATTTTGACAAGAATCACATCAGATCTAATCTCATAAATAGAGCAGGCGCAGATTGTGGTAATTAAAGAGGAGGAACGAGAAACTCAGTTACCTGTCAGTGGGAAGATTCGCAGGGGACAAATAAACTCTGATTCCTCGCGAGAAACTCCGATCAGAATCCCCAAATCTCCCAAGTCCATGATTGACAATATCACAAATCTCACCCCGAGAATCGCCGTACCAGGCGTACCTAATATTGGCATCGCCGCCGCGTCTGGCGGCCACCGCCTGATAGAAAATCTGGAAGGCTTCCAGCTTCGCCCTCCTTTCTTTTTTCCTCGAATTCTCCACCATCAAATGCGCAAGATGCTCCAACGCCTCCTTCTCCTTTTTTCTCGTCAAAACCGCCTCCTTCGCCCTCCTCTCCGCCTCCGCCTTTGCCGCCGCCGCCGCTTTATTCAACGACGCGGAGACGATCTTGGCCGCAGCCAACAGCTTCCTCGTTGCGTCTCTACCCATCAACAAGCTGAAACCCTCACTTTGCCCTTTTCCGCCGTTTTCAATTTGAAAACGCAGGCATTGGGGTTGACGCAGAGTGGGCAAATGTAGGGTTTGGGAGGGGCCGCAACATACTGGGAGTGAGTCGAGGAGCCGCATTTGACGCAAGTAACAATGGACCGAGACGATTTATGGTGGTAGATGATGCAGATGACTCATGGTTGTTGATGATGCAGGTGTTTCACGGTGATGAATGGTGGTGCTATAGCTAGGGCACGGCTGGATAAAAAGGGGTGAACGATGGGAGTAGGGAAGAGGGCACAAATTTGGAAACAGATGAGAGGGGATGAAAAATAAGACCAATTTTTCCAAGTGTTCATTTTATATTAAATATTAATTCATTAAAAAAATAAAATTAAATAAGCTACGACAACGGGTAAAGACAGCGGGGGATTAAACCCGTTGTCTTTCGGTGCATTTCTAAAATTACCACAACGGGTACTTTTAAGACAACGGGTTTTGATCTTAAGACAACGGGTAGCTCCAATACCCGTTGTCTTTTCCCTGTTGTCTTAACCTGTTTTTGGTCTTCGGTCTTCAGCTTCAGTTCAGGCAATCTTCAAGACTGACTCTGACTTCTTCAGGATGAAATGCACATATGACTTTAGGCAATTGGATCAACACCAATATTCTTCAGTCTTCAATACGTTCCCCCTGAACTGAATTCCTAACCTGACTAATCCTGATCTAGACAATCCTAACTACTGTACTTAGGCAAATTATCAGGGGTTCTGGGATCTAATCAAAATACTCAGATTGTCCCAACAATTACATTTTTTAAACATGGGAATTTTTTTTTTCAACATTTATAAAATATACTATTGCAAATACACATAAAAAAAATACTACACCTAGATGTCTCTTCTTCCCCTCCTTAATTGTCTTGTATGTTAATTTTCTCCATTCTTAATTATCTCTATTTTCTAGATCAATATTAAGAAAAACTTTTGAGCAAAAAATCTTGTACTTTCCTCCTTAATTTAATCTTTAATTATTTTTTTCCTAAAGAAAGTCACCAAATTCATGGTGTTTAACGACCAATTTTTTTATATTTTTTTATATTGGTAATTGTTTAATCTCCTCTAATTATTTAGTTTCAATCATTACATTTGAGGTCTTATTTTAAAAAGTAGCACAGGGCCTCTATATTTTTTGGGACGGTCCTACGAAGATGACTTATGCAATTGGTGTGTGTAGACGAAGATGACTTATGCAATTGACACGGTAAAGTTGAGGCACGAGTTAGACTCGCTTTCCGTAAGACGTTATTGCCCCGTACACAGGTGCAATACGGATCATGGCAACCGTCCCCAAGATACGACGACTTTGGAGTCTTTCGCTCGTCACTACGAAACGAAAGCTGTCGGCGAATCGCAAATGAGTATCCAGAACTTTCGGACTCAACTCTAATGCAACACTACATTTTCTAGTATGCATAGACTAGACTTATTATATGTGAATGAATTCATTTCAAGTGTATCAAAGACAGTGTGGGGGAGATCTATTTATACATTTTCAAGAGTTGCAGGTAATAGGTGTGACTCTTCACATTTCACTTTTTCAAAGAGTCGCAACCCTTAGGAAAAAATCATTCACCAAAGGTTACCTCTTTAATTCAAAGAGACATAACACTTCACTATTACCACAATAAATACATTCATTAATGTACTTATCCACATATTAAATGTCATTAATTTCTCATGGACACCAATTTGATTTTGAGAAATAAATCAATCAAATTCATTTATGCAAAATGGATAATTAAATTGTCACTTAATATTTAATTAAAACATGGTCAAAACCAATATTTTCAACAGTTATGAGAATAAGGTGGGACCCAATTCAAAGTTATTAATTCTTTTATACCCATTTTATAAGGGTATATAGGTCTTTTATTATGAATTTGGTATAGAAATTTTTAAGAGTAGATTTGGATAAAATAAATTTTTAAATGTTAAAAATGGGTATACTGTGGTATTCTCACTAAATAAAATTTTATGCACGCATTAGACATGCTTTAATAAATTATTTTTTCTAGCTGAACGATGAAATGAAAAAAAAATCTTTTTAATTATGTCTAATACGAATATTAAATAAAAATTATAAATTTTTTAATTGAATATATTATATTTTAAATCTTGATTCGAAATAAAAAATTAATATGTTTTGATTTTCTTATAAAATAAATTAATTTGAAATAAAAATAAATAGATTAGATCTTAATTTAAGACAAAAAGAATGAAATTAAATCTTAATTTGAGAAAAAACTAAAATATTGAACTTGATTTGAGACATTTTAAAATTGAAAACTTAAATTGAGACTCAACCTAAAAAAAATTGAGTCTTAGTATGAAATTCTTTAATTTTATAAAAAGTAAAAACAAAATTCCATATATTAAATTTAGGGAAAATCACAAAATGAATAACAAAGTTACATATTTTATAAAGGGTTAATTTTATATAAATACACCATCTTTAATTCAACTTTCAATTTAATCTCGAACTTCACGATTATTATTAAAATCCCAACCTTTTATATAATTTCAATTCGATACACATTTTTTAATTTTCGGCGGACAACTGTCGTGTCTTGCCGGAGCATGTAAAAGGTTGCCACGCTGGCGTTCACGTATTAAATTACATTTCTATTTTTTATTTTTTAGTTTCCACATCATATATAATATATATAAAAAATAACAAAAATCTATATTAAAAAAAGTTATTTTGAATGAGAAATACGATGAAAAAAAATATTTTTACACCAGATTTAAGGTAGACTTGAAACGACACTAAAAAACGCTTTTTAATATAAATTTTTGTTATTTTTTGTGTATGTGACATATGGTGTGAAAACTAAAAACTAAAAAATAAAAAGGTAATTTAATACGTATACGCCAGCGTGACAACCTTTCACGTGCTCCAGCGAGACACGTCTTCAATTGCGTGCCGAAAATAAAAAATATGTATCGAATTAAAATCCTTTAAAAGGTTGGGATTTTTAATAATAATCGTGAAACTCGAAATTAAATTGAAATTTGAGTAAAAAGTGATGTATTTATATAAAATTAACCCTTTTATAAATATGTTCAAAATTTTTGATAAAGTCAAATTTTTATGTTTATGTGCAACTAAAAATATATATCTGTGTAAATCATTTACTCTCTCCGCCCCTCAAATTTATTCCCACTTTTCATTTTCGTCCGTTCCCCAAATTTATTCTCATTTCTCTTTTAGAAAATATTATTTTATTATTACACTCACAAACAATCACTTTATTTTTAGTGGACCCCACAATTATTCCACAATATTTCTACTTTATCTCATTTTCTTTAAAACTCATGCCCACACAAATGAGAATAAATTTGAGTGACGGAGAGAGTAAATCTATTTATAATTAATATCACTTCTTAAATTAATATATAAATGCCTTTAAATTTATAATTGACAATTAGGGGTCTTTTCTATAAAAAGTAAAAGTAGTGCCATAATAAAATTTTATTCTATAAAAAAGAAAAAAAATACTTTATGTATTAATAAAAAATATCTTTACATAATTATTATTTACACAGTTTTTTCAAGTCCCTCTTAAATATGGTGGAAAACATTTTTTTCATAGTATTTTTCATTCAAAAAATATTTTTTAATATAAAATTTTGTTATTTTATATATATATATATATATAATATATGATGTGGAAAAAAATAAAATATAAAAAAGTAATTTCACACGTTTACGCCAGTCTGACAACATTTCACGCGCTCCGGCGAGACACATCATCCGTTGCTGGCTGGAAAAAAAGTGTATCGAATTGAAACTCTTTAAAAGGTTGAGATATTTTATAATAATCATGAATTCATGATTAAATTGAAAGTTGATTAAAAGGTGGTGTATTTATATAGAATTAACCAAAAAAGTATTTAACATGTGTACGCCAGCGTGGCAACATTTCATGCGCTCCGGCGAGACACGTCATCAGTTGCTGGCCGGAAAAAAAAGTGTATCGAATAGAAACTCTTTAAAAGGTTGGGATTTTTTAAAATAATCGTGAAGCTCAGGATTAAATTGAAAGTTGAGTAAAAGGTGATGTATTTATATAGAATTATCCCATATAATAATAGTTGTGCAAATTATGATGGTATGTATTATAGAACCCGTGCAAAATTAAAGAATAAAATAGGCATTAATAATTATTTAATATTTTTTAAATAGCAGAAAAATTAATATAAATAGAAAAAATTACAAAATAGTTCAAAAAACAACACTAATTACAAATTGATTTCGTGTAATTAAAAAAATACACTTTTGTGCAAAAAAAAATTTATACATGTTGGTCTCTTAGTGGTGAAGGTAAGGTTGGGTGGGGTGGGGTGGGGTGTGGTGGGGTGGGGGGTTGTGAATAAACCTTCAAGTAAATCTTAAATTTTTTAAAACAAAGTTGATGTAAACTTCATTGTACCTTTGTCTTAAAATAATCTACAAAATTTTGGACAAAAGTTACAGCTGCAGAATTTGTAAAATTAAAATAAAAGAACAACTTGTAGATAAATTTTCAAAATGGTTTCTCATACTTTAAGGAGTGTTTTGAAAAACCTCTGACTGCGCAGCGGAAAATATATGAGTGTTTATGAAAAAAAAACTAAAAAGTAGAGTTTACAGCTGAGTGACTAACAAATTTACAACTGTAGATTTCAAGTTTGAAAGTTTTATGCAATAATTTCGAAACAATGATGCATGTAACAATGTAAATAATTAGCAATGAATGAAATAACAATAAATAAGATGCAAAAATAGTTTTTAGTGGTTCAGAGACTAAAATCTTCCTACATCCACTATTACACCACCACTACAGATTTGAGCTTGGAGAGCTCTTATTTTTCCACTTAGAAAACGGTTATAAGAGCTCTCCAAGCGACAACTCTCTAAGTTTGGAGTGCTCTTAAAAAACCGCTCTCTAGATAGGCTCTTAAAAAGCGATTTTGAACCACTTTCCAATCATAAAATATTAAAATCAATTAATATCAAAACATCACTTAATTATGCAGAATTAAAATAAAATATTCATCAATCTCTATACAGAATTTAAATACAACTGATATATAAATCTAAGCAAAATTTACATCAATAAATTAAAAAATAGAAACAAATGAACCCAAAGAAGTGCAATTGAAAATTGGTAAATACGTACACCATAAAAAGCTCTTGGGAAGGGATACTTGCAATTTCACCTAAATGCTGAGGCAAGTTATCTATGTAGATCGAAATTTTCACCAAAATACTGAGGCTAGTTATCTCCATAGACTGCTTAGGTTTTTTCTCAACACAACTTCTAGATCGAAAAACCGGTTGGAAGCTAGACTTTATATCTGATGGTGATTCGGTTACAGTTTCTCCGAGATTAGAATCCTGACAATCTTCGATCCAATGCCGTAGCTAGATCTGAAAAAAAACTTTCAAAAAGAGCGGCGGCTAGCGGGGGCCCGATCTGTTCTACAACGGCGTTGATAGATGGGTTTTCCTTCACGAGGATGGCAGTGGCATGGCAGATCGACGTTGCGATTGAGCATCGAAATTAATGATGACCGCGCGCACCTTAGTTGAGAAAGAGATTGGGGGCGGATGAGGGAGAGGACTTGCCGGCGAGAGGGAAGGAAGGAGGTCTCGCCGCGAGAGGGGAAGAATGAGGTCTCTCCGGCGAGAGGGGATGAATGAATCTCATTGACGGATTAATTGTGAGAGAGAGAGAGAGAGTGTGTTGATATATTTAAGGATTATATGGGGATAACCCATAAGACTCGTTCCTATATGACTCTTATAGAGCGGTTATGAACCGCTATGCCTTATAGAGCGGTTTAAAACCGCTCTATAAGCTATTTTCCCATTTTAGCGGTTTTAAACCGCTATATAAGTGTTAATATTTTTTTTGAAGCACTTATAGAGCTCATGTGAAAATGAGCGCTCATTTTCACATGAGCTCTGTAAGTGCAGTTCTGTAAGAGGAAATGTGTAGTAGTGCACTTAGGTGTTATATTCATTAAAATGATCACACAGATCCTTTACAAGTGATTCCCCCTAAGAACTAACTCTCACACAGATTACTATTTTAGGTAGAAAACTTAATCTATTCACTCAGAATATTTTAACCTCACTAAGATAAATCTACACTAAGTAGATATCAAAGTAAAATAAAACAAGTGAGATAACAAAAAAAAAAGTCATAATTCTTCTCTAAGAAATTCCTATCAAGCTAACCTATGAATCACAAAGAATCTCTCTATAAAGCTCTCTGAAAATATGTTGCTAGTTGTAGGATTGCTCAGACTTGAATGCTCAAGTTATTGCTGCTCCTTCAATTTTCTTCCTCTATTTATAGATGAAGAGGTGTGACTTATCCGTTGGAAAATTCAAAATTTTGAATTCTATATAAGACTCCCTCTACTCTCTATAAATCTCCACATGTGTGAGGTGGTCCTTCTTCTCCATTCACATTTGTATTGGGGTACTATTGTCCTTTCTTGATATTTAAGTAATCTTCATTAAGCTTCAGAAAATATCAGCAAAATATCCTAGATATGCAGTGTGATTAAGGGTCTTCTAGTTCCTTCTTCGCTTAAACTTTGTGTTTGTTCCACAACGATTACATTCAGCTGTAGGTTCCCTTCTTGAATTGTAACCTTGCTCCTGCAAACTAGTTTTCGGCTATAGGTTAAGTTGCAGCTATAAGTTCTTGTCCAGTTATAAATTTGCAAGTCTATAGTTATAGACTTCATTTAGCAACTATAACTTTTCCATTCTTCTTGATATTTTTGCCTGAAATGTTAGTTTCAAATCATGTAATTCTATATTTTACTATCGTCAAAACCAGTCATGCAACCACTCATTGACTTGACTTCCAAGCTTTGAATTGCATTTGCTAAATATTTTTTCCCTGGAGTAAGTCTCTTGTGCACCAAGTGCACCGGTATATTCAGAAAATACTATTGAAAAATCACACATATTATTACTAAAAAGTGTATTTTTAAAAATTTATTTTTCAATAATAACACATGTGACTTTTTAATAATAAATAATATAAGTTTTTTAAAATATACTTAAGTTGCACGGTACACCTGGTGCGTACAAAACTAAGATTTTTCCTTGACCTGAATACTTAAGTATTATAAAGGGTCAAAAATTTGAACTGCTTTCACCCCAAGATAAAAGGAACACAATAAAGATTCTCGGCATTGCCGAGTAGAAGATTAAGTAGATGGTGGTGGACATAAATATAGGTGCCCACCTTTGGTTTTGTACCATTTTCGGTTTTCAATTTCTTTTAAACTAATTAACTAATGAAATTTGGTTCATGCCATTCTTAAGAGAGAACATCTAAAATATACAAATGAAAAATACGCTACAAAACTTTGGAATTGTCACCAAAATTATAAGAATATGGATACGCTTTAACATGGGATGGTAAGTAGGAAATTAAAATTTAAAGACATCTACCTCACTTGAGTTCAAAGAATCTGTTTCTAAATCTAGGAAGGCATGATCTAAATAATTAATTAATTAAAACACACTACAAAAAAAGCGCGTTTTAGCAACCGCCAATAAAGCGGTCGCAAAAATAGATATTAGCGACCGCTTTTGCAACCGCTTCGGTGTTTTGGTGAAGTTTGAAAATTTTGCGACCGTTTTGCGACCGCTGGCGGTCGCTAAGTCCATAAAAAGTGTTGCGACCGCCAGAAAGCGGTCGCAAATTATTCATTTACCAAATTAGTGACCGCTTATAGGAGGTCGCAAATAATACCCTTAGATTAGCGACCGCATCGGCGGTCGCAAAATGTTGAAACCGAAGCCCCCAACCCGAAATGAAAGACCCGGTTCGGGTATTAATATTAGCGATCACTTTTCAGCGGTCACAAAGTTAAATTTTAATTTAGCGACCGTTTTTTTGGCGGTCGCAAATATATTTTAACTTAGCGACCGCTTTTGGCGGTCGCAAATTTCGGATCCGATTTAGGGTTGTTGCGCAATTATTGGCCCATTCAATTTTATTATTTTGCGACCGCCGAAGCGGTCGCTAAAACGCGATTATAGAACAGATTCTGCCCCTTTTTTCTTCAGTTTTTTCGGGGGAAAAACCTCAATTCCTCTCACAAAATCCTCCCAAATTCAAACAAGCATTGTTTCAACGTGTTGGTGGTAATTGTGGAGGTCTATTATTATATTGTGCTCGTTGCTTCGCTAATTCACCGTACGTTTTTACAATTTTACCATTTAATTTTTAATTTTGTGTATTATATATATATATATATATATATATTTGATGATAATTAAGTGTTATTGTGATTAATTAAATTTTAGAATTTATAATATACATGTATTAGAATGATAATGTGAATAATTATTGTAATTGATTATAGTTGATTTTTTGTTTAAAAAAATTGGATATGCTTGTTTATAGTCGAAACTCTGCTGAATTTTTTTAGAATTTATATGTGATGTATTTTTAATTTGTATCAGATGGAACTCCCTGATCGTCGTTGGATGTATAAAATGCCTCGTTTGATACAAGGAAATATGAACTATGAATTTTGCCAGAAACTTGATGAGTTTATTACGTTTGCTTGTAGTAAACCAAATTGCATGGATAGTTTTGGTCGGATTAGATGTCCTTGTTCAGGCAAAAAGTGCAGTAACAGGAGATTTTTGAGCATAGATGAGGTTAAAACTCATCTTGTGAGGTTCGATTTTGCTCCATTTTATTATAATTGGACCAGACATGGCGAAAGCAGGTGGAATTATAATTTGGAAACAGTAATTGCCTTCTATGATCAGTTGAGTAGTTGTGGAAGTGAGAGATTTGAGATTGGTGGTTCTAGCTGCGACCCGTCTACACAATTGGATGAGCTAGATGAATTCCAACGGTAGCATACGATGATTGATGAGTCTGGTTTGAGTGTTCACCATACAGCCATGGAGGAGGAACCAAATCCCCGTTCAAAGAAATTTTTCGAGATGCTCAAATCTGTCGATCAAAAATTGTTTCCTGGTTGTGATACTGAGACTCAGTTGTCATTCAACGCTCAGATGTTGTCCATCAAAACTGAAGGCAAAGTGAGTCAGAAAGTCTACAATTAATTCGCAAAGTTGTTTAAATGGGCCCTACCTAAAGAGAACACAGCGCCATAAAATTTCTATCAAAGTAAGAGGCTGTTGAAGGATATGGGTTTACCGTTTGAGAAGATTGATTGTTGTACCAATGGTTGCATGCTGTTTTAGGGTGACGACGAGAGCATTAATCAGTGCAGGATGTGCAGCCACCCTAGGTTCAAACCCTCTGATCGTAGGAAGAAGACAGCTTTCAAGTCGATGTATTATCTTCCCATCACTCCTCGTCTAGAGAGGTTATATCAGTCGAGTGCCACTGCAAAAGACATGACATGGCATGCTGAGGAGTGTTCTGATCAGAATTCCGGAGAGATGCGTCATCCTGCAGACTCTAATGCATGGAGACATCTTGATAGAGAGTTCCCAGATTTTGCGAGTGAGAAGCGAAATGTGAGACTTGGTTTGTGCACAGACGGATTTGCTCCATTCGGTATGCACGGGAAGAAGTATTCTTTGTGGCCTGTTTTGTTGACTCCGTACAATCTACCCCCTTGGTTGTGCATGAAGCCTCAACACATATTTCTCACTGTGTTGGTGCCTGGTCCTCACAACCCGAAGCATAAACTTGATGTCTACCTTCAGCCGTTGATTAAAGAGTTGTTATATTTGTGGCATTTGGGAGTAGAGACGTACGACGTGTACCGAAAGGAGAACTTCACGTTACGGGCTGCTGTTTTATGGACCATCAGCGACTTTCCAGCATATTCTATGTTATCTGGGTGGTTGACAGCTGGAAGACTAGCATGCCTGTACTGCATGGATGAGTCTGATGCATTTTATCTTCTAAAGAGTAAAAAGATATCATGGTTCGACAACCACAAGAAGTTTCTATGTGATGATCATGCCTTTCGGAGGGACAAAAAGAATTTTCTAAAGGGTAAACCTCCTGTAAAGCATCGAAGGCCACGAGTTCGAACATGTATTTATACATTGTTTATAATATTATAAGAGTTTGATTTATTTAGTTTAACAATACACATTTTATTTTAGGTGATTCGTTGTTGAGAGAGGTTACAGTAACTGACTTGTGGAAAACGACTGAGGAGCACGCAATGGAACACAATAAACGGATCCGAGGAGGTTGGAAGAAGAGGAGCATCTTTTGGGACTTGTCTTATTGGAATAAATTATTGATTAGACACAACTTGGATGTGATGCATATAGAGAAGAATGTGTTTGATAACTTGTTCCACACGATTTTGAATACAGAAGGCAAGACCAAAGACACTGCAAAATACAGATAAGAGTTAAGTCAGTTCTGTTCTCGTCCTAGTCTGTCCAGTGGTCGACGACCACGTGAGTTAGCATGCTACCAAATTTCCAGAGTAGACAAGAAAAAAATATGTCAATGGGTGAAGGAACTGCGCTTTTCGGACAATTACGTGTCCAACATGGGTAGGTCGTTTGAGTCAGAAACTGGGAAGATCGGTCCGATGAAGAGTCATGACTGTCATGTTTTTATGCAGCGGTTGCTACCGATTGCCTTTCGGTACTCACTTCCGAAGCATGTATGGAGTGTCATCACAGAATTGAGTTTATTTTTCAGAGACTTAACGACATCAATGATTAAAGTGGACGACATGCAGCGTTTGGATAGAGACATCCCTGTTATATTGTGCAAGTTGGAAAAACTTTTTCCACCTAGTTTCTTTGACTCGATGGAGCACTTACCTGTTCATTTACCGTATGAAGCTTTACATGGTGGTCCAGTGTAGTATAGGTGGATGTACCCTTTTGAGATGTAAGTATACATTTATTTATTTATTTGTTTCTTTCTAATTTTTATGTTATTTTATTGTTCATTAAGTATTGAATTTACTATTTTTAGGTATCTCCACAACTTGAAACGTAATATTGGAAATACAACACACATTGAAGCATCCATTGTTAATGCTTATCTTACTGAAGAGGTTGGTACATTCTGTTCTTATTACTTCGGCGATCAAGTTCAAACGAGGATTAGAAACGAGCCTCGCAACTATGATGGTCGCGCAGAAGATCATCCTCTTCGTGAGTTCAATGGTATGCTGTCGGTATTCTTACATGCTGGTCGACCACTCGGTAAGGGGACCAAACGGTGTTTCCAAAGTGACTGGGAAGAAGCGACGATACATTCGTATGCTTTGATGAATACGCCCGAGGTTCAACCATACATACAGTGAGTTTTATATTTTTAGTCATTTTTTGAAGTTATGTTAGTATTTTAATACTAGTGTTTCTGATATGTTAGGATGTTTTGTAAGCAGAGGTGTATGATGCAGTTCGCCACAAATTCATGTTTTGGTTCCAAAAAATGGTATGTAGTCACTACCTCATATTATATATTCGCCACAAAGTTAATACTATTAATCTTGGAATAATTTAATATTTGTAGGGACAAAGTTGTAACGCCCCAGTTTTTCCAAAATGTTTCTTGGCATTCTAGAAACCCGAGTCGTCACTTAATGTCGAAAAATCCGGACTAATATTTTTTTTTTTTTTGAAAACTACAAGTAACATCACATGAACAGCGGAAGCATACATTAAGGTTATAAAACGCAGTGGCCATTTTCAAAATATCACACACACGATCGTTATAAAAGTTTGGCGCAAAATAGATAGTTCTGATAAATATTACACACCATCATCGAGGAAATTATAAACGTTTACCGCCTCGGCATATTAGTTAAGTCATATTAAAACTACTAGTCTCGTTTTCACGAGTAATTTAAAACACTTTGGTAGGGAAGTAGTATCACTCCTCCACTGGCGCAAACTCCCCGTCATCGAGACCTGAAAAAGGATTTAAAAGTAGGGGGGTGAGATTTGAATTCTCAGTGTGGGCGACCTGTACGCTACTATACATATTGGTAGTATGCAAACGTATCATTTTGTAAAAACACTTTTCATAGCCACAAAGGCTCATCATTCATCATATAGCCCGTAGGCTCTGTCCACCGTGGCGCCTAGCTACACAAGCCAGACCACTACATATCATTTGAGATACTTTTAATCATATAGCCCTCAGCCTCTGTCCACCGTGGCGCCTAGCTACACAAGCCAGACCACTACATATCATTTGAGATACTTTACCCTTAGGAATTTGGGTAATAACCTTGTAATCGGACCCAAAGGTCAAAAACATTTTCATTCAAATACACCAATAGTCCATATAATATTCAAGGCAATACAGTAAATGCCACCCACCTTAAACGCTTTCCTTTTTGCAAAACAATCACCGTTCCTTTCACCAGAGATTCTCGTCACCGTTCGCACACTTAGACCTAGCACCATTCGTTGTATTTCAGTTATTAATGTTTAAGAATTCTTGTTAAGATTTATACAATTAGTCCGATAAGGACATACACTTTACTTAGCATTTTTATTCACTTAAGAAGTTAATAAAATGTTTTACGGTAATTAGTAGCTTGAGGTTCTTATCTAGGTGCATTTAGCATACTCAACTTTGTTAGGATCTTATAAGGTTCTTCGTATTTTCCTTCTCAAGGCAAATAAGAAACATATGGTCCTTAATCTAAAATCAACACTAAATATCATTCCATTCACATAACTCATGCTTTCACATAGAATTCACCAAGGCTTTAGACTAGCTTCCTCATGGGAAAATATTTGTTTTCCTTCTAACAAGGAAATAACACATAATCAACAATATTCAAGTACTGCAGTTTGCATGTTGACCCACACTTATACCAACTTGGAGAATTTTCTAAAAATATCAGAACTCATTCAAAAATCATGAAATTTTTACTGTGACTAACCCATCAAGTGTAAATTATATATAAAATTTATTTCATATCATTTGGTTTAGGAAAATATGAGTTCTAGGCTAGTTTCCAAAACATGGCAGATTGTTCCAGAATTTTCCAGTATTGAGCAACTTTCGAAATAATTTTGGTAAAAATATTTACACATCTCCAAAAATCGTGAAATAAATCATGAAGATACTTAACTTCATGTAGTAATTTATAAAATTTTTAAAAGAATTCTTTCATGAACATATTACTCCCAGAAAATCCATACTTTAGAAATAAGGGGCATTTTGTCACACTTTCTTAGAAAATTCATAACTTATTAATGAAAACTCCAAAAATGTTCAAACTAGATTCAAATGAAAGATAACTTGATGTAGTCTCCAACCATATAAATATCATCCAAAAATTTATAGCACATGAGGTCCGAATTCTGTACGAAATTCGAGGTCAGTGCTTAAAGTGTGTGATTTGTGTGCATGCTTTCACTTACATTTTCAATTTCATAACTACCATGCAACCAACATTTTAACTCCTTCAAAAACATCATTCTAGACTTCATTCATCATGCATTTGAACATTGGAAAGTATAAAGTCCTAGGGTTTCATGGTCTCTAAAAATATGGAACAATAAACACACATAGCTCACATATACATGCAAGAAAACCAAATGTTTTGAGTTGGGGTTTTACAACCTTTGGAGCCTATTTCTTGTTAACAAAAGAAGCTTTATTGTCCCTTGACCCTTAAGCTTGTAGGAATGGAGCACCACTTGGAGGAATACTTTGGTTTTGAGCTAAAACAAAGCAATGGAGTAAGTTAGGAGAAGTGGAGAGGAAAAACATGAACTTAGAAGAGAGAGGGAGAGATGTTGGCTTCCTCTTTTCAAGGAAATGACTCCAACCTTCAACCTAACTCCATGGATTTCTTGATACTTGTGGAAGGAAGCTCTCTTGTTGTTGGAGATGGGAGAAGAAAATCTCTCTACCCTTTGTAAGTATGGTGACCAAAAGTTGAGTGAGGGAGTGAGAAGGGAGTTTTTGGATTTTCTTTTCTTTGGATTTCTTTGATCAAGGTAGAGAATGAACTAAGATAATTCATATATAGGAAATGGGAGCATATGACCATTCAAAATCACTCATTTGGAGGTAAGAGAAGTCAAGGTTAGGTAAGGGAATAGGAAAGAAGGTATGACCCCTTGATTTAGGGGTATGGGCATTTTGACTCCACATTTCTTCATTGCTAGCTGATAATTTCGGCCAATAAGGGAATTTAGGAGGGGAATTTGAGTTCTAACTGTATTTTGGGACTCGATATGGTTTTCGGTGTTGAAAACGGATATTATTCGGTCGCATTTTGGGCTCCGAAAATTAATATTTTGCTCGTTTTGTAAGCCTAAAATTTTATATCTTGTATTTGTTAATTAAAACTTATGTTTAACCCATTTTATTACTTAAGTTCTAATAAAGATCCACAATTACTCGTCGGATCGAAGTTTTTCAAATTTTAGAGTTTTCGGTTCGACATTTGGCGACAAACGTCCAGGGTTTTATTTTTTATAAATCTTTTACACCCAAAGGGTCTTAAAATCCCTTTTAGAAACTTATTTCATTCGTTCAAATGATTTATTAATATTTGATTCATAGTTACGGTGCTAGGAGTGCTTCCGGTTCCGGTTTTGAACCAACCGTCAAGTAGAAATCACTCATTTTAAAACTTAGTGCCCTCAAAGGAGTAAAAGATCAATCAAGCAAAAATATATAAATATAATAACATGAAATGTAATATAAATAGAAAACAAAATCTAATTTGGTTCGGGGTATTACAAAAGTAATCAGCTTCAGAATCCACATCTTGAAGCTTTGAGCAAAAAACCACTACGACAAGTGACTTGTTATAATGGGTACTATGCAAATGGTTTTAAATTTCACACAGCTGCGTATGCTTCAGTAAAAGCCACTTCAAACAACGGTGGAAATTGTCTGCAAGTACAAGAGAAAGTGGATACCAGGGAAGACAGTTAACATGGGGAAGGATGCTGATGGACGGCTGATCTGGGATGGATTGGTGGCTTACTGGAGTGATCCGGACCACCAGGAGAGGGCTCGTAAGGCGCGAGAAAATCGCATGAGCAACCCTAACGGAGAAGGAGTCGCCGTACATCGAGGTGGCTCCCGGACCGCTTACGAGCATGGACTCGCTTTTGTAAGTTTTTCGATTTATAATTCTTAATTTATAATTAAATTTTATATTTAATTAAATTATTATAATTAATTTTTTTAGGAGCAAGCGCACTGACGGAAGCCCAAACTATTCGAGTCTCTTTCCATTCTTCACCCAGTGAATGAGACTGGGAAATCCACATATTCCCGCACCACCGAGCTTCATGTAAGTATCTAATTAGAATGTACTTGTAAATAGATTTTAATTATTCTATTAAAATAAAATTAATATTTTATTTTGTTTAATTTCAGAACAAGTTCAAAACTGCTCTCGATGAGGCTCAGACACAAACGACACCTACTCCGGAGAACCCTACACCTACCCCTATTGATGAGGACCGCCTCTATATTGATTTGGCCGGAGTCAATAGGGGCAAGATACTAGGGTTGGGAGGATACATTAAGGTTGTCCGTCAGACGCACCGCCGGACCTCATCATCATATTCAATGTCCTCTCAGTCAAATATCAATCTGCAGCATGAAGTGGTCGAGTTGAAGTACAAGGTGTCCAAGCAAGAGAGGAAAGAAAGGAAGATGCAAGCTTGGTTGGCTCTAGTTTCCGAGCAGACCGACATTCCACTTCCGAAGGACTCGGATGATGAGGCAAATGCCGGTGTGGGTCGTGGTGCGGGTCATGGTGCGGGTAGTGGTCCCGGTGTGACTTTATGTTAATATATTTTGAATGTTTACTATTGTATGTTTAATTACATCAAAGTTAATTTTTCAAAATCAAATTTTAGTAATTTATAATATTAAAAATTATGGCTAATTTGGTGTTATATACAATTAATTGAATAAAAATGAACAAATTAAAATTTTGGTATTGTAAATTATTAAATTTATAACATTACGTTATTATGGTTGAAATATATAAATATTTAAATTAAGTATCAAAGGATTAATTTGATGAATTAAAAAAAAATGAGACACAATTTGAAATTATATACTATTAATTGAAAAAGATGAATAACAAAATAGTAATGTAAATTATTAAATTTATAACATTTTTTAAAATTTATTGAAATATATATACATTAATTAATTAGATACGAAAAGAAATTAATTTGATGAATTTTTAAAAAAACGTGACTTAATTTGGAGTTATATACAATTAGTTGCACAAAAATAAACGAAATGAGCAAGTCTCCGAGTGGAACAGTGACCTCTGAGATGCCCAGAGGTCGCGAGTTCGATTCCTTGGATGCACGAATTTGAAAGATTTATTCGGAGCCAAATAAGGCTCATATACAACATGTGATGATATGGTTAAAATGCTGGGTCCGTGGCCAAGTGGTTCGAGCCAAGTCAACCCCTTGAAAGGGCCTGTGTTCGAATCACATTGGCCACATTATTTTGCTACGTAAAAAACTAGCGACCGCTTAAGGCGGTCGTTAATTTATAATTTAGCGACCTAAAAATAAAAATTTCATATTTACATATTCGAAACATTTTGCGACCGCTATAAGCGGTCGTTAATTTATAATTTAGCGACCACTATAGGCGGTCGCTAAATATAAAAAAAAATTCATATTAACATATTCGAAACGTTTTGCGACCGCTAAAAGCGGTCGTTAAATTTGTAACTAGCTACCGCTTATGGCGGTCGTAAATCAACCAAACCAAACCGGGTCAATACCCGGACATTTTTGCGACCTCTTAGGCGGTCGCAAATTAGCGACCGCCACCAAAAAGCGGTCGCAAAATATTTGCGACTACTGTTTTTGCGACCGCCAAAAGCGGTCGCTAAATGAATTTTGCGACCGTTTTGCGGTCGCTACGGCGGTTGCTAATCATCGTGTTTTTTTGTAGTGACAAACAATATATTATATGCATTAGATACACTATAAAAACTTTTGTCTAATTTAAAAGTGGAAATTTTCTGATTAATATACATCGTGCAAACAGTATTAGTTGTTTTCATTAACTAGTGGCACTTGTTCACACTGTTATTGTTCATAAAGTGAAAATAGCCGCAATTGTTATGTAAAATTAATTTATTATAGGGCATGTGCATATTATTTAAAAAGTGACTATATTTATAAATTGTTTCACAATATTTGCACAGAAGTATAATTTTTTCGTGGGTAAAATCAATTTGTAATTAGTGTCAATTTTATGAACCATATTATAATTTTCTATTTATTATATTAAGAAATACACTTAAAATGTACAATATACTTATAATTAATCATTAAAAAAACAAATCCGGATGAATTTCAAGACCCGGAAATAGCGCTCAAGGCATGCATGCTCTTTGTCCCAGCTGGATGTTGTCTTTACAGTAGTGAGTAGTCATATTTAATTTTGTAATTAGTTTGCCTTGAAAAAGAGAAGTTGTTCTGTTTACTATATGCACGTGCAGTGTGTAGGCATCTCCACATGCACTCATACATACATAATACAACCCCCAAAAACTGTGAAGTAGTTCTTGGGAAATTAATGAACCCATATACCTCTTTGTAGATCTCCTATATATATATATATGATTTTTTGAAATTGCTTCGAAAGAAACCCTTCTTCCATGCACTTACAACTAATCTCACGGATTACTATGAATTCAATTTGTCGGCTTTCACATTAAAGATACCCTTATTTTTTAACTACATACAGGTCTAACACATTATTAATTGTCATTATAAATGATCATGAGAACTTTAATTTTATTAGCGCCTTGTTTTATACTCCCTCCATTTAGAGACAATATATTTTCATAATTGTTCCACACATACGAATAAAAAAATGAATATACGAGTGTAAAATTAAATAATAAAATAAAAAAATATATATTTTATTAACTTTTGTAGATATGTGAAAATATTATTGTGACGTCTAAAAAAAACAAGTGTGAAAATAAATGTGGAACATATGTAGTAGCATTTTTTCCTTTAAAATAAAAAATACATATCATTGACGCGGAACCTAGATTTTTGCAAAATACCCAAAAAAAAAAAGACGAATTATATATATTGTTATTAAATAATAAAGAGTGTTTCCTATCAATTTTTGGACCCGTTAAGGACCAAGATTACAACTAGTTAGGGAAGAACATGAGTCGTCCATATGGGTACGTAGGATAGGAGGTTTAGGGCAGAGGGATATATATATATATATCATCAATAAAGTGTGAATATTAGATTCATCAATAATGATAAATTATCCATATGTCTCAACTAGTTGGAATATATATATATATTTCATTGATGAAACGCATATATAAGAAACACTAGAACGCATATCCAGATCGACTTCCTGATCAGCAAGTAAAGTTTCCAAAATATTCACTGTGGAATTTCTTAATTCTAAAACCTCAGCAAAATTCACAACTAATGGTAATTAAGAAGCCCTAAATTTTGCGAAAACGAATAAAATTGCTCATTTATCACATATATATTATCGATCATCAGGCAATCAAACAGTTCAATTCAAACTACAGAATGAGTAATAATTATACTAATTAAAATGTGCATTATCCACGCTATGAATTAAATGATTAACTAATTAGTCTCTAAATTTCAATTAATAATAAGCTGCAAACGACGGACAAATTAAATTAACAATGCGCTACCTTAATTAAACCTAGAACGGCGGCCGTCCGGTGGCCCAAAACTCCTCGTTCGGCATCTGAAACATATTCCCTCCACCTTGAAACAACGCGGACGGCTCCGCTAACATCTGCGGCGGCGATCCCACCGAATTTCCCTGCCCTTGAATCGGATTCTCCTCGTTTTCCAGCGGCAATCTCTCGTACGCCGCATTGCTAAACGACGCCGCCATTACCAGCACCGGTCCCGCCGCCACCAGCTGCCCCACCACGCTTCCCCCCACCACCTGCCCCTGACCGCCCGCCAGGTACACGGTCAGCCCCGTCGCGGCCGGCGGAGCAGGCGGCGGAAGAAAGGAGCCGGCGAGGGAGAGGATCTCGAAGCGGCCGTGGAGCGTGACGACGGCCCCCGGCGAGGCGGGCTGCCTTAGGGTTACGTTGGTGACGCTGCCGTTGCCGCTCATGACGCAGACGCCGCGCTGGCGGCTGCGGGCAAAGGCGGCGATGCTGTCCATGACGTCGCAGCCGTCGGAGACTTCCATGACGTGGGTGCGGAGGGCGTTGGCGCTGTCGCGGGTGATGATGATCGGAGGCTTCGGCTTGTTTTTGGATCCCGAGGGGCGGCCACGGGGGCGGCGGTTGGCGGAGGTCTCGCCTTCGGCGGCGGGGGCGTCGTCGCGGTGGCGCTTGAGGGAGGTGGTTTCGCTTTGCTCGTCGTCGTCGGAGGTTTGGAAGTGGGCGTGCTGGAGGTTGAAGTCCCTCGTGTGGAAAGGCGGTGGAAGTGATGACTGGTTATCCATCTTACCTCGATCGATCGATCTCTTGGTTATTAGATCTTCAGATATATAACTATATATATATATATATATATATATTCAACTTAAAAAGGGATGTAACAGGATTGATTTCTTGGTTTTTTGTTTTTTTTTAATTAATGACGATGGATTGATGTATCGGTGTCGCCACCAGTTTCACAGCTGAATCCACCGTGTTTCCAGAGCCATTGACGGCGGGGTTTGGGTAAGATCTTTGGTGGATCTATCTATTAGTGAAATGATGGGGGTGAGCTAGCTAGATTGGGTTTTCTTCAAAGATTTAGGGTTCAATCCTGGATAAAATATTTGAGAGTGGACCCACACTAGTTAATGGTTTAACTATATTAGTTTAATCAAAATATTGTAGCTATCTCAGATTCAAATTGTCTTTGTTTTCACAACGTCTCATTAATCTTTGACTAAAGAAATTAAAAGAGGAATTAGACCTTTAATTTGCTTGAATTCTTGCAGTGGATTACTGATGCATGATTGCTTAAGGTTTCCTCTCTTATATGCCAACGAAAAATGTACAAATTTTCGTTTCGATATTGGTTCGAATACGTACTTCTTATTTAAATTGGCGGTTTTTTTGACAAAATTTTATATTATTTTGCTCCCACTGTTATATTTTCCATTTGCACGTTTGATCTAATAATTCAACATAAACATCCAATCACACCAAATTTCAGGTTCTTGAGGAAAAAAAATACTCTAAAAACCCATTTCGATCTCATTCATAACACTACGAAAAATCCGCTGTTTAGAGATTGTTTTTTAGCGACCGCCTAAAAAGTGGTCGCAAAAATAAGTTTAGTGACTGCCTTTACGACCGTTGTTTAGCGACCGAATAGTGACCGTCGGCGGTCGCTAATTTCAGTAAAAAATTTACGACCGTCGTAATACGGTCACAAATTAATTATTTGACAATTTTGCGACCACCTAGAGGCGGTCGCTAATTATTTACTGAAATTTGCGACCGCCAAAGCTTTGAAACCGAAGCGGGCATTCCGAAAGTGATGACCCAGTTCGTTTTTAAATAGTAGCGACCGTCAATATGCGGTCGTAAATTTAAATATTACTTTTGCGACCGCCTATCCAATTTGGGTTGTTGCGCAATTATTACCCAATTCAATTTTATTATTTTGCGACCGCCTAAGCTGTCGCTAATTAAATATGGCGGTCTCTAAAACGCGATTATAGAACAGTTTCTGCCACTTTTTTCTTCAGTTTGTTCGGGGCAAAAACCTCAAATCCTCTCTCAAAAACCTTCCAAATTCAAATGAGCATTGTTTCAACGTGTTGGTGGCAATCGTGCGGGTCTATTATCATATTGTACGTCCTCGTTACTTCTAATTCACCGTACATTTTTACAATTTCACCGTTTAATTCTTAATTTTGTGTATTATATATGTTTGATAAGTGTTCTTGTGAATAATTACATATTAGAATTTATAATATGCATGTATTAGAATTGATAATGTGAATAATTATTGTAATTGAGAAGTGATTATAGTTGATTTTTTGTTTAAAAAAATTGGATATGTATGTTTATAGTCGAAACTCTGCCGAATTTTTTTATAATTTAAATGTGATGTATTTTTAATTTGTATCTGGTGGAACTCCCTGATCGTCGTTGGATGTATCAAATGCCTCGTTTGATACAAGGAATGATGAACTCTGAATTTTGCGAGAAACTCGATGAGTTTATTATGTTTGCCTGTAGTGGTCTGATTAAATGTCCTTGTTCAGGTAAAAAGTGCACTAACAGGAGATTTTTGAGCACTGATGAGGTTAAAACTCATCTTGTGAGTTTCAGTTTTGCTCCATTGTATTATAATTGGACCAGACATGGCGAAAGCATGTGGAATTATAATTTGGAAATAGTGATTGCCTTCTATGATCAGTTGAGTAGTGGTGGAGGTGAGAGATTTGAGATTGGTGGTTCGAGTTGTGACCTGTCTACACCATGCTTTGGGACACCATTGGATGGGCTAGATGAATTCCAAAGGTATCATACGATGATTGATGAGTCTGGTTTGGGTGTTCACCACACAGCCATGGAGGAGGAACCAAATCCCCGTTCAAAGAAATTTTTTTAGATGCTCAAATCTGTCGATCAGAAATTGTTTCCTGATTGTGATACTGAGACTCAATTGTCATTCAACGCTCAGATGTTGTCCATCAAAACTGAAGGCAAAGTGAGTCAGAAAGTCTACAATCAATTTGCAAAGTAAACAGGCCATACCAAAGAGAACACTGCGCAAGAAAATTTCTATCAAAGTAAGAGGCTCTTGAAGGATATGTGTTTACCGTTTGAGAAGATTGATTGTTGTACCAATGGTTGCATGCTGTTTTGGGGAAACAACGAGAGCATAAATTAGTGCAGGATGTGCAGCCACCCTAGGTTCAAACCCTCTGATCGTAGAAAGAATACATCTTTCAAGTCGATGTATTATCTTCCCACCACTCCTCGTCTAGAGGGGTTATATCAGTCAAGTGTCACTGCAAAAGACATGACATGGCATGCTGAGGAGTGTTCTGGTCAGAATTCCGGAGAGATGCATCATCCTACAGACTCAAATGCGTGGAGACATCTTGATAGAGAGTTCCCAGATTTTGTGAGTGAGAAGCAAAATGTGAGGCTTGGTTTGTGCACAGACGGATTTACTCCATTCGGTATGCACGGGAAGAAGTATTCTTTGTGGCCTGTGTTGTTGACTCCGTACAATCTACCTCCTTGGTTGTACATGAAGCCTCAACACATATTTCTCGCTATCTTGGTGCCTGGTCCTCACAACCCGAAGCATAAGCTGGAAGTCTACCTTTAGCCGTTGATTAAAGAGTTGTTATATTTGTGGCATTCGGGAGTAGAGACATACGATGTATGCCGAAAGGAAAACTTCACGTTACGGGCTGCTGTTTTATGGACCGTCATCGACTTTCTAGCATATTCTATGTTATATGGGTGGTCGACAGCTTGAAAACTAGAGTGCCCATACTGCATGGATGGGTCTGATGCATTTTATCTTCCACTGAGTAGAAAGATATTATGGTTCGACAACCACAGGAAGTTTCTATGTGATGATCATGCCTTCCGGAGGGGCAAAGTGAATTTTCTAAAGGGTAGACATGCTGTAAAGCGTCCAAGGCCACGAGTTCGAACATGTATTTATACATTGTTTATATTTTAATCACTACTTAATTGTTATAAGAGTTTCATCTATTTAGTTTAACCACACATTTTATTTTAGGTGACACGTTGTTGTTCTAGGTTACACTAACTGACTTGTGGAAAAAGACTAAGGAGCACGCAATGGACCACAATAAACGGATCCCGGAAGGTTGGAAGAAGAGGAACATCTTTTGGTACTTGCCTTATTGAAGTAAATTATTGATTAGACACAACTTGGATGTTATGCATATAGAGAAGATTGTGTTTGATAATTTGTTCCACACGATTTTGAATACAAAAGGCAAGACCAAAGACACTGCAAGATCCAGACAAGAGTTAAGTTAGTTTTGTTCTCGTCCTAATCTGTCCAGTGGTCGATGACCATTTGAGTTTTCACAAGCTAGCTACACAATCACCAAAGCAGAGATGAAAAAATTATTTCAATGGGTGAAGGAACTGTGCTTTCCAGACAACTACATGTCGAATATGGGTAGGTCGTTTGAGCCAGAAACAGGGAAGATTGCTTCGATGAAGAGTCATGACTGTTATGTTTTTATGCAGCGTTTGCTATCGATTGTCTTTCATCACAGAATTGAGTCTATTTTTCAAACTTAACGGCCTCAATAATTAAAGTGGACGATGTGCAACGTTTGGATAGAGACATTCATGTTATACTGTGCAAGTTGGAACGAAATTTTCTACCCAGTTTCTTTGACTTGATGGAGCACTTACCTGTTCATATACTGTGTGAAGCTTTACATGATGGTCTAGTGCAGTATAGGTGGATGTACCCTTTCGAGAGGTAAGTATAAATTTATTTATTTATTTCTAATCTTTATGTTATTTTATTTTTCATTAAATATTGAATTTACTATTTTTAGGTATCTGAACAACTTGAAATATAATAATGGAAATACAGCACACATTGAAGCGTCCATTGTTAATGCTTATCTTACTGAAGAGGTTGGAACATTCTATTCTTATTACTTCGACGATCAAGTTCAAACGATGATCAGAAATGAGCCTCGCAACTACGATGGTTGTGCAAAAGATCATCCTCTTCGTGAGTTCGATGGTATGCTGTCTGTATTCTTACATGCTGGTTGACCACTCGGTAAGGGGACCAAACGGTATTTTCAAAATGCCTGGGTAGAAGAGACGATACATTCGTATGATTTGATGAATACGCCTGATGTTCAACCATACATACAGTGAGTTTTATATTTTTAGTCATTTTTTGTATTTATGTTAGTATTTTAATACTAGTGTGTCTGATATGTAAGGATGTTTTGTGAGCAAACTCGTCAACAATTACCAGGTATCACAAAAGCAGAGGTGTATGATGCAGTTCACCAGAAATTCATGTTTTGCTTCCAAAAAATGGTATGTAACACTGCCTCATATTATATATTCGCCACAAAGTTAATACTATTAATCTTATAATAATTTAATATATATATAGGGACTAAGTAATCAGCTTCAGAATCCACATCTTGAAGTTTTGAGGAAAAGACCACTACGACAAGTGACATGTTATAATGGGTACTATGCAAATGGTTTTAAATTTCACACAACTGTATATGCTTCAGTAAAAGCCACTTCAAAAGTTGTGTTTGCGTTACCAGTGGAAACTACAACGAAGCACCGGTCGATTACTATGGTGTGTTGCAAGAGGTGGTTGAAGTTGAATATCCAGGGTGGCCACGGAGAAAAATTGTTTTGTTCTTCTGTGAATGGTTTGATCCGGGTTGAGAAGGAAAGAGAGTCGATGCAAACTACAAGATCATTGATATATATTAACATCAACAAAAAATATCCAGCTGCATACGACCCCTTCATCTTGCATCACAAGCATCTCAGGTATATTATTGCAAGTATCCGATTTCAGACAAACCGAACTTAAGAACAGTGGTCAAGGTCAAGGCAAGGTCGTTGGTGGAAATGCCTAATTTATCCACTTTAGAAACTGCACAATTTGAAGATCCATTCCAAACTGAAGTGCAAGAGGCTCAAACAGTGGTTCATGACGAAGGTATAAATTCTTCAGTTGATTTAGTGGTTGCAAATCTAGATATGGTAATTGTTGAGAATGAAGAGGTAGGAGAAGAAGTAGATGAAGATGAAGATGAAGAGGAAGAAGAACATGATGATGAGGAATATAATGAGGATGAAGATGATGATGATTAAGAGGGTGTTTTTGTATATATGTTTAATTAATATTGTCATTTTTTAGAATAACTTGTGCATGTATTATAATATAAATAATTGGGGTTAGTATCATAATAACATAACAAAAATAAAATAAATACTAGCGACCGCCAAGGCGATCGCAAAATATAAAACCCAAACGGCGGGGGGAGAAGGCGAGTTAACTAATTCGAATAAGAAATTAGCGACCGCTTGGCAGTCGTAAAATAAAATTTTATTTTTAATAATATTATTAGCGACCATCCCAAGCGGTCGCTAATCACCTCCTCTGACTATTTACTCAGAGTCGGCATGTGGCCACTACCAAGTAAAATAGCGACCACTCTTTTTAATTTGCGACTGCCCAAGGCGGTCGCTATTCTTGTGACCAAATATATACCCAATCCAACCAGAATCGTAACCTTTTTTATGAAACCAAAGATTTTACTCCTCCGTCGCCGTCGCCACCACATATTTACCCACCACCGTCGTCTTGTTCAGCCACCACCATTGCCTCGTCCAGCCACCACCATCGCCTCCTCCAGCCACTCCTACCATCACCTCCTCCAGTCGCGCTGTCGCCTCCCGCCGCCGTCTCTCCTCCGGTGAAAGGTATATTATATATATTGTTGAATTGAATTGTATATTGAATTAAATTGTAATTGTATGTTGAATTGAATTGTAATTGTAATTGTATATTGAATTGAATTGTATATTATATATTGTTATATTGTTGAATTGAAAGGTAATATGTTGGGATGTTTATTGTTGGGATGTTTATTGTTTATTGTTGGGATGTTTATAGATGTTTATTGTTATATATTGTATGAGAAAAGTACAAATTGGTTCAACAAATTCACACAAATTACAAAATGGTTTATGTGCAAAAAAAAAAAAAACACTTCTGTGCAAACACAAAAAACAGTTCTGTGCAAATTTTTATGAACCAATTTGTAAATATAGTGATTTTTTTGAACCAATGTGTAAAGCACCCATATTGTATAGATGAGTTAACAACCCGTTCAGATTGAGGGTGACAGTTAGGGGAGAGGGAAAGGGAAATGAAGGAGGCCACGAGTCCTCCCTTTACCAGAGATTCGAGCCCCCGAGTTTCTGATGCCCCTGCCCTCCCAGTCTCATGGGGTCGGATCTTCGTCATCAGTTACCGGATCTTCATCACGATAACACCCTGTACATAAGACCCGACATTTCATTGAAGCATCTGAGGAACAGTAAGTAAATTAAATTTTTTTGTATTTATATATAATAATTACTAATATAAATTTTTTTATCCAGCTTGCTTCCGAGCCACACGGTCACTGAGAAGGTCACACATTACATTATGTCGGTCGTATGGCCTTATGGAGTTGCATCGTGGACTGGTGTACCTGGGGCCACGAGGAAGGTGATGTTTGAGGAGTCTAAGGTATAAATTTTGTAATTATTAATATTTGAGTAATAATTAATATTTTGAGAATTTTTATGAATTTAATTGCAGAAATTATGTTTTTGGGATCCGGCACACACTGATATGGTGAAGGAAATATGGTGCAGTAGAGCGCAGGGTCGGATGAAGGAAGTCGTCTCTAAGCTGAAGAAAAAGTTGATAGCAGGGAAGACGGTTGACTTAGGGAAGAATGAAGATGGACGAATGATCTGGAAGGGATTGGTGGGTTACTGGAGTGATCCGGCACACCAGGAGAGGGCTCGAAAGGCCAGAGAAAATCAGATGAGCAACCCTACCGGAGAAGGAGTCGTCATACCTCGGGGTGGCTCCTGAACCATTTACGAGAACGGGCTCGCCTGGTAAGAATTTTGATTTATAATTCTTAATTTATAATTAATTATTATATTTAATTAAATTATTATAATTAATTTTTATAGGAGAAGGAGCACAGACGGAGGCCCAAGCACTTCGAGTCTCTTAGTCTCATTCACCTAGTGAATAAGACTGGGACATCCACATATTCCCGCACCACCAAACTTCACATAAGTATCTAATTAGAATTTACTTCTACATAGATTTTATTCTATTAAATTTAAATTAATATTTTATTTTGTTTAATTTCAGAACAAGTTAAGAGTTACTCTCGAGGAGGCTCAGACACAAGCAACACCTACTCCGGAGAACCCTACACCTACCCCTATTGATGAGGACCGCATCTATGTTGATGTGGCCGAAGTAAAAAAAGGGAAGATAGTAGGGTTGGGAGGTTACAGTAAGGTTGTCCGTCAGACGCACCGCCAGAGCTCATCATCCTATTAATTGTCCTCTCATCCTACCGTCGATCTGCAGCAGGAAATGATCGAGTTGAAGAACAAGTTGTCCAGGCAAGGGAGAATGAATACCAAGATGCATGCTTGATTGACTAAGGTTTCCAATTATACTGGTATTCCACTTTCAGAGGACTGGGATGATGAGAATGCAAATGCCGGTACGGGTCGTGGTGCGGGTCGCGGTCCCGGTGTGGGTGCGTCTCCTGGTGGGAATCTTGAGGGATGGAATGTAGATTTTAATTCTAATTCGTAGTTAATTTATATGTTGAACAATATTTTTATTTTTAGATTGAATATTAAGTATTTTAACTTTCTATTAATATAGTTTGAATGTTTTAATTTTATGTATTACATAAAAGTTATTTTTTATGATATCAAATTGTAGTAATTTAGAATATTAAAAATTGTAACTAAATTTGGTGTTATATACAATTAATTGAATAAAAACAAACAAATTAAAATTTTAGTATTGTAAATTATTAAATTTATAATGTTATATTTTTATGGTTGAAATATATATAATTAAATTAAGTAACAAAGGATTAATTTGATGAATTTAAAAAAAAACGAGACTCAATTTGGAATTATATACTATTAATTGCAAAAGGACAAATAAATTAAAAAAATTAGTAATGTAAATTATTGAATTTATAACATTACATTTTTATGGTTTAAAATATATATATATATATATATATATATATATATATATATATATATAATTAAAATAAGTAACAATGGATAAATTTGATGAATTTTTAAAAAACAAGATTCAATTTGGAATTATATACTATTAATTGCAAAAAGACGGATAAATTAAAAAAAATTAGTAATGTAAATTATTAAATTCATAACATTAACAAAATTTTATTGAAATATATATATATATTAATAAATTAGATACGAAAAGGAATTAACTTGATGCATTTAAAAAAAATGTGACTCAATTTGGAGATATATGCAATTAGTTGCACAAAAGTAAACGAAATGAACAACTGTCCGAGTGGAACTCGTCACCTCTGAGATGCCCAGAGGTCGCGAGTTCGACTCCCAGTAGGCGCGAATTTGCAACATTTATTCTAAGCCAAATGAGGCTTATATACAATATGTGATGATATGGTTAGGGTGTTGGCTCCTTGACCAAAGACGGTCGTAAATTTAAAAATAATGAAACATTGCCGACCGTTAACAGCGTTCGTAATATATAATTAACGACCAAATTTGATGGTCGTAATTTAATATACTTAACGACCGTTAAAGACAGTCGTAATTTATACAATTAACGACCGTTTTTGGCGGTCGGGTCAATACCCGAATTTTTTTGCGACCGCCGCCTAAAAGGGGTCGCAAAATGTTAGCTATCGGCGAAATAGCAACCGCCTTTTTCGGTCGCTATGGCGGTTGCTATTCCTTTTTTGCAACCGTTTTGCGGTCACTAAGGCGGTCGCTAAAATGCACATTTTTGTAGTGTAAAATGCAAGAATTTTGGAAAATCTAAACCTGTATCAAAGAGGATTCTTTCTTTACTCAATGCAACTCTAATAACCCGATTGTATTTTCAAATTCAACAATCATCAAATCGTCTTCCATATGCTTAGCTCAAAATAAAGAATAAAAAATTCACGGCATTTATTAGATATGATATACTACTTGTTTTAATTAAATATCGTACTCACTCTATCGAAATTTGCTTACTTTCTTTATTTGGATGTTCCACATAAATTCACACACTATTAAAAAATCAATTTGCATGCACACTTACATAACTATACACAAATTTACCATATGTAATTATATTTATTAAAAAAAATCACATCATTCTTAAAAAACATAAAATTTCTAGAGTACATATTCTCATAAAAAAGAGTGCGGGGATAGAGCTGCTATACGAGCCGAGCGAGTCGGAGTAGTGCAGACTCGTCTCATTAAGCTTATCGAGTTCGGCTCGACTTGACTTGTTAAGAAAGGAGCGCTAACTCGAAATCGAGCTAGTTCGACTTGACTCGTTTAGCTTAAATTAAACTTGAGCTCGAGCTTAAGCTCAAAATTTACAAACAAAGCTTGATTGAGCTCGAATATCCTGAAAAAATATATTTAAATGGTACTATATCAACAACTTTTTAATTTAATATATGTACATTCGTATACTTCAATAAAGATAAAACTATCACCAATTCATCAGTACGAGTGATTTGAGAATTAGAATTGTGTTATTACATGAAATATTATAATTTTATATCCTAAATTATATAATATTTATAAAAGAACCCATATTTTGAATTTTGAGCAAACCGTTCGTGAGCCTATCGAGTCAAGCCGAGCCGAGCTCGTTAAGCAAATGAGTATTTCTTTGAGCTCGAGCTTGTCTCATTTAACACATTGAGTCGAGTCTTAAATAGCCAAGTCGAGCTCACGAGCAGTTCATTTCGTTTAACAACTCTAGTGGGGGTTATCAAATACTCCCTCTGTCTACATACTTTCCAAAAATATTCACTTTATTCATAAACGGACCTCACAATACCCTAAGATACCCTCCAACATATTGCATTAAATCACGTGCAAAGAAAAATGCATATAATTGATGGACAAATGGAATAGTATTTTCAGGCTATATGTGTGAATATTATTAATTTCTTTACTCGATACCTATTGAAAAAACGATTGTTGAAATCAATGAAAAATGAAGAAATCTAAAGAACACTAAAATTTACGTGGTTCGATCCAATAATGATCTACGTCCACGGATGATGCGCCTCTCTCATTAATCAATCGAAGTTGATACAAATTACAAGTGTTTAATCAGAAATTGAGGCTCTCTCTAAGTTTCTGATAATTTCTCTATGTGTATATTGTTGTGTATCTCTATATATATGTGCGTATATATATATAGATATATGTGAGCCCTAATTAATCCTTGTGATCATAACCACCTAACAAGAAACTACTACAATTACAACCGAAAATGAATAACGATCAGAGCCCAACAATTTTTCAGTTTTGATTCATCAAAACTGCTCGCCAATTGCCCAACTGGAAGTTTAAACTAATTAATAACTGAATCTTGCTCTGCGGATTTGATGACATGTCCTCAGCTGAGAGCTCAGATGATTCTCGCCTGACTCATCAGCTGATTTTATCAGTAGACCATCATCCTGACCATCATCCTGATCAATCTTCCTAACCATCATCCTAACTAATCATCCTGGCCATCATCCTGACCAATCAGAAGACTTCCTCAACTGACTCCCTCAGCTGACCCAGCTGATGAATCATTCAGCTGACCTACCAGATGACCCCAACTGACTCAATTAGCTGACCCCAACAGACCTATCAGCTGACCTTCAGCTGATAGTATTAGATTCAATTATCAGCAGTATCTTGCTCATCTGATCTTTATTTCATTTTCTTTGCACTCGTAACAGTACCAAAGATATTTGTTTCCTAGAATAATTAAAACAAACTATATGTATCAACTATTAAGCACAAAATCTCAACATTACCCACAAATGATGTGCAAAATAAATTAAATCAAATAAAGAAGAGTAATTACTGAGAGGAACACTTTATAAGCGTTATTTTCAAAACACCCCATAAGAATTTTATAAGCGTTATTTTCAAAACACTCTCACATATAAACTCTTGTTTTTAACTAGGTATACTTTTATTTCATATAACACCAAAATATGTACCCTACCCACACTCAATCACATCTATTAGTTGTCATTAATCCCATTCACATTATTTCAAACTGTGACTCTATCTTTCCATATCTCTCTCTCTTTCTCCCAAATTCTAGGCAACCTCTCACCGCTTCACTCCCACCACCTTACTCTCTCCCTCTTTTTTTTCTCAAGGCGACATCGTATATTGATCGGAAACGGTTGCACAAGAAGCAAAGGTGGTGGCTCGAGATATCAAGGTCATGGCCTCTCTCTCTCTCTTCACTATCACCGCATTTGGTGGGGTTTATTGGTTGCAGAAAATGTGAGGATTTGAGATTCTGTGGAGCATTGGGCATATTGCTGGTGTTTCAGAGGAGGCGTCCTTCAACAGTTAATGACTCTTGAAATTTTTACAAATTGTTATAAGTAATTAACAATGAATAGGAATATAATTTTGTTCTGAATTATGTTCCATATAGTTTTGCAGGTGTCGGAGTTGTAAATTAGGCGTTTGTAAGCTAGTATGCTTGGCATATGTGCTTATTTGATTGTTCTGCAAAAAAAAAAAAATGGTTAGATTGTTTGTTGGTATCATAATGCCAGTAGCATAATGCTTTTTTCAATTTTTGGCTCTTCATTTAGGATGGAAATTTATGTCTGTAGCTGGTGAAAATTTGATATAAGGATGTGATCACCTGGAGGTGGTCCATCTCAGAGATAAATTTTAGTAAAGCTCTCAGAGATAATTAAGTTCAAGACTCATAATATATGATCACAACCTTCAAATCGGATCTACACATAAACTTAGAAAATCTCTCTCTCATATTTTTACTTTAGTATTAATGTTTTGGAAAAATATACATTTTTGTCCTATAAGTTTCGTTGACTTTGGTTTTCGTCCTCTTAAGTTTTGAATTTCCGTTTTCGTCCTTTAACTTACTAAAAATTATGGTTTTCGTCCTCTTAAGTTTTGAATTTTTGTTTTCGTCCTTTAACTTACCAAAAATTATGATTTTCGTCCTCCAACCGCTTATAACCAGTCATACAATCGTTAATACACACGTGGATCAATTTTTTTTTTTAAACAAAATACTAAAATGAGAGTATTTGGGAGAGAATTTATGGTTAATCATGTATTTTATCCACCAAGACTTAATTCCCTTTAAATACCCCCACATCAGTATTTCACTTAAAAAAATAGAAAAAATTGATCTATGTGTGTATTACCGGTTGTGTGACTGGTTAGAGGCGGTTGGAGGACGAAAACCATAATTTTTGGCAAGTTAAAGGTCGAAAACAAAAATTCAAAACTTAAGAGGACGGAAACCATAATTTTTAGTAAGTTAAAGGACGAAAATAAAAATTCAAAACTTAAAAGGACGAAAACCAAAGTCAACGAAACGTATAGGACAAAAATTTATATTTTTCCTAATGTTTTTCAGCATTCAGTATCTCCAAAGCATTCATTTCCCAATCATTTATATTCATATTTATATTCCAAAAATATCAGATCTACTAATAACAGTTAGAGCTAAAAGAAGTGTTTAAAACCCTAGACCACTCAAAAAATTCTAGAAAAATTTGAAGAACACTCACTGTTCTTTAGAACATCTCCATATCACTACTACAGAACTCTTTTGAAAATGAGCTCTCCAAGTGGTAAACGTTTAAACCCTAGGCCACTCAAAAAATCCCCGAAAAACTTGAAGAACACTCATTGTTCTTCAAGAACATCTTCATATCACTAGCTACTACGCAAGAGCTCTGTAAGTGCTTTGAAAAAAGATAATAACACTTATACATCGGTTTAGAACCGGTAAAATGGAGAAATAACGTTAACTTATAGAGTGGTTTAGAACCGTTCTATAAGCTAGGCACAACGGCTCATAGCCGCTCTATAAGAGAAGATAGGAACGAGTCCCCCAATATAACCCTTATATATTCAGATTTCAGAAGATTTAATATATAACTCGATTTCAGCACCCTTTTCAACTCTCTCTCTCACTATATATATGGGGAAAGAAGAGCAGTGAAGGAGCTTTGGTTTTCAAATGTGCGCGACTCCGGCGAAACGGTGGAGAGGCGCGGCGATAAGGTGGCAAGCCTTGCTCTACTCCGGCGACGCGATGTAGATGGATGTGCAGGCGGCTGGGCTCCATCGTGGGCTTGAGAAATAGATATGCTCCGGTGACGTGATGTAGAGTGGTGAGATTTACGGCGTCGAGCGATGGTTGTTGAAGGCGAAACTAGGATGGTTGCACTCAACCTCTGTTACTGCCTTAGACGGAAACCGTTCGTGCCTCCTCGTCGTATTTGCTCTGCAACACACTCACAATCCGAAATCGCGCGCCTCTACAACCATCGCTGTGAAATCGACTCATCACCAACTGCCTGGAATTCGGAAATCGCAGCCGCAATCCACTGTGTTCATGCCTCGGTCGTCGGATTTCTACTTTACCCACTGCTACCTACATAAAGCCTTCGCCGGCATCTTGCCTCTCATATTCCCCTTTCTTAGTTTCACGCATAAACCGTCGTTGATTCATAGAGGAATTGCAGCCAAGTCTTGTCATGAAATGTGTAAATCTACTCTTCCATTCTCATTTTTCTATTCAAATTTACAAAGATAAGCGTGGTTGCCCATTGTAGATCTCAACATTTTTTTTTAAAATGAGATCTCAACACTCTTAATATGTGAATGATGTTATTTGCTTGTTTCTTGAAATGGATACACGTTCAATATTACTATTAATTGATATTGTATTCTGAATCGGGTATTTTATGATTTGACATTTTTATTTTTTATAAAGAGAATTTTTAAAATTAAATATATATATATATATATATAAAATGCTCTTGCAGAGCGATTAGAGCAACTCCAACGGTTTGCACTACAGTAGTGCAGAGTTCGCGTTACTCTAGCGCAAAATTTATAATTCATCTCCAACAGTTCGTGCTACATTCTGCGTTATATATATATATTTTTTATTATATTAATTTAAACTTAATAATTACATAATTTTATTATTATTTTATACTATTAATTTTTTAATAATATAAATTATTTTTAATTTAAAAAATAATTACATTTAATTATTCAACTACAAAATATTACAATTTAATTATTCCATTTAAAAATGTTACAATTAATTAATTATTCATCCTAAAAATATTATAATTTAATTGTTAAACCTAAAAGTATTACAATTTAAACCAAAGAGTATCACAATTTAAACCTAAAAGTATATAAAGTATAATATAAATGAAATAAAAAGAAAAAGAAAAATGCTAGCGCTGTGAACAGTGTCACGTTGGGATCAGCGCGATACTATTCAATTGTGTTGGAGTAGCGCTAAAGCTAGCGCAACATTGGAGGAAAATTGACATCTCCACCCTGAAGCATAGCGCAGGGTTGAAGATGGCCTTAAGAACCGCTCTCTAAGTGGTTACTTGGAGAGCGGTTCAAAATCACTTTCTAAGAGCCTATTTGGTGAGCGGTTTTTAACAGCTCTCTAAACTTAGAGAGTTGTCACCCGGGGAGCCCTTATAACCGCTTTCTAAATGAAAAAATAAGGGTTCTCCGAGCCAAATCTGTATTAGTGTATCTTCAAATCTCTATCTCAAAAACATCCATACTTTCCTATGGAGAAATTTAAGTTGTCAACATTACACGAAAGGGGCGCCATACTTCAGCCTAACCATCACCAACATTAGAGTTGTTAAGTGAAATGAGCTGCTCGTGAGCTCGGCTCACTCAATGTGATAAATAAGCCGAGCTCGAGCTCAAAAAAATAACTTACTTAACGAGCTCAGCTAGGTTCGGTAGGCTTGCGAGCTGCTTGGTAGAATAAAAAAACAAGAGTTATTTTATACTCCCTCCATCCCAGAGGTGTTTTCACCTTTGAGATTGCACATTTTTTAAGAAAAGTTGGAAGAATTGTAAAGTTATATTATTAAAATAATAGAATAGTTGGATTGAATGTAAAAGTAATGGTATTTTGTGTAAATATGTGAATATTGTGAAGATAAAGTTAAAGTAATAGTTTCCATTTATAGGGTGTGAAAACAATTGTGGGACGGATGACAAAGAAAAGTGTAAAAACAATTATGGGACGGAGGAAGTATATTATATAATTTAGGGTATAAAATTATAATATTTTACATAATAATACAACTCTAATTCACAAATCACTCATACTAATAAATTGATGATAGTTTTATCTTTATTGAAGTATATGAATGTAAATATATCGAATTATATATTGATATAGTATCAATTAAATATATTTTTTCAGGATATTCGAGCTCAAGTTGAACTTTGACGAGTTCAATCAAGTTTTGCTCGTAAATTTTGAACTTGAACTCAAGCTTAATTTAAGCTAAACAAGTCGAGTCGAGTTCAATTTTGAATCGAGCTGAGCTCAATTTTGATCGTCTTTCTTAACGAGCTAAACTTGCCCTACTCAGACTCGCTCGACTCGTATAGCAATCCTAACTAACAACACCACTAGCTCTGGTGCCACAACCGACTTAAACTGCCTTAGTAATTCAGGTGGCCCAAAGCAATAGTTTTAGGCAAAAATAGCCTAAACGACACATATTTGTCGCACGAGGGACATTTTCCCGTCCTGATGCAGAACTTCAAAATCTCAAAGAAGGTGGACTTTGCAATCGCAGTTTTGTGAAAGCAAGCTGACAAAATATATGTCATCTAAAGCTCATAATCGATGCCTAGATAGTTTTATAACTTCTGAAAAAGAAAGGAGAAGAGAAAATTGGAAGAATAGGAAAGTGAAAGTTATTCCATGACAATCCCAAAAAAGATGAATAGGGATGACCCACTCCCACTCAATTTTTAGTCGATCACGCCAAATGGGCGCCAGTTAAGGTTATCCTTACGGCCAGCTAATCGAGAAATCCCCTACGACCTATCCTTGCCAGAACCATACACAAGAAAATCGAGGTACTTGATGTACAATGATTAGCGGGGTGGGAAATTTTGCTAAGCAAATATCGAGTTTTGCCTAGAATATATACCTACCTAGGCCGGGATCAACCTTGCGCGTTCGCCTAAGATCACCTCAAGCCCCCAACCAACCACTTCTTTGCTCCCATGGACGTGCAAGTACATCAATAATCATTCTTACTTGCCTTGCAGGATAGGCCGAACAAGGTGGATAATAAGATTTTAATAAAGGATCGATGCATAGCCATCAATAATAAGCATGTCTAGCTCCAAACTAAGATCATACCCCCTCAAACTCCACTGTACAAGGGAAAAATTAACCCAGAGATGCACCACATTTATATCATAGGTTGCATCTGATGCTATAAAGTTTTGTTGGCCGTTTGATCACTTAGTTTTGAAAACAGATCAGAAGACTTTCGATCTTTTATTTTTATCTAAGTCAGCTGATAGAGCACAGAAACAATGCAACAATGTTTTTATGAAAAAATCTTTTTAGAAAGCAACTTAAAAAATGAAGAAAAATAAAACAAGAGGCACAAAATAATAGTAGTTAGAACTACTTGTGTTAATATATATTTAAATTCCACGCTTAGTTTAAATTTCCAAAAATGCCAATTAAATATATATAATACTATGACTAAGGCCAACCTCGACCTTGACCAAGAGAAACCAATGAACGTCAACCTCAGCCCAAACACAAATCAAGATCCTAAGCTAAGACTCATTTTCGAGCATACACATTTCAACCAACAACAAAGCGAAGGCCCACACTAGTACATAAATGGATTTGGAGAGCCCTTATTTTCGCACTTAGAGAGCGGTTATAAGAGCTCTCCAAATGACAGCTCTCTAAATTCAGAGAGTTGTTAAGGAACCACTCTACAAAAAATCTCTTAGAAAGCAGTTTATAACTGCTCTTCAAGAATTCCACTTTCAACCGCTCTCCAAGTGCATCAGTTTTCTTTTCTTTTCTTTTTTCTGGTGAATTTATAAAAAATTAAAACAAATGAAAGATATTATAATTAATCCAAAAATCACAAAAACATATGAAAGATATCACAATTAATCCTACAATCACAACCTGTAAATCGTATAAATTTACAATCTATATTATAATGTAGAATCTGTAAAACCTATAGTAACATAAAATATTTATAAAGAAAAGATATTACAATCAAAACCCAAAAAGTCAATCTGTAAAAAAATCAACCCAACAAAATATTACAACTCCAATTTACATATCAAAAAAACCTACAATCAATATGCATCTACAATACATTAAAAATCTACAAATACCATTGAAAACTGTTGTCCGCATTCCAGATCTGGCCTTCGCCCATCGAACAACATGGAACAGCCCGACGCAAAAGTCACTCGCCGAAAAATAGAGCCGACTCATCCGTTGTTTGGAACGCCCACACGAAGCTGCCTTGCTAATCCATGGCTCTAACTCTGTTCCTCACGCTCGAAGCCATTCACGCTGACACCGAACTCGCCGTCGAGCGCCATTCTAGATATGGCCTTCACTGTTCCAAAACTTTGGCCGGTGGCGATTCACGCCGACACCAAACTCACCATCGAGCGTCGTTCCAAATTTGACCTTCACCGTTTCAGAACTTTAGCCGATGGCAATTTAGCGGCGCTGCCTTCAAATAAGAGAGAAGAGAATATGGGGGGTTACAGTGGCGTGATAGGGGGTTATGCCATGTGAGGGGGAGGGGGTGAGGGGATTGTGGCATGAGGAGGGTGGGTTTACACATATATATAATGTAAGAGCAACACTTATGTACAAATTTTTATAGTAGAAATATTCATTTTTGAAAAATTCGCGAATCTAAATCGGGTCGGGTCAGATTTGGACATTTTTTTCAAAATTCGCGCAACTTGTAGTTTCAGATTTTTTCGCTCTCAGGTATGTTATAATTTGGGCAAAGACGTGTTACAATTAGGCAAAATCTGTGTTACAAATTCTTAAAAAATTAATTTTTTTTTACTTTTCAAGTAACTATAAATAAAATATGTATTTCTGCAAGTATAAATATGTGTTACTTAATTTATTTTTTATTCTCTTTGTTGATTTATGTTAATAATATGCACTACAAAAAAAATGGGTTTTAGCGACCGCCAAACGGTCGCAAAACATAGTTAGCGACCACTTTTGGCGGTCGCTAAAACACCAGTCGCAAACATTTAGCGACCGCTTTTAAGTGGCGGTCGCAAATTAACGACCGCTGAAACGGTCGCAAATATTTTCGGGTATTGACCCGGTTTGGTTGGTTTTAAATTAGCGACCGCTACTATTCGGTCGTTAAATTTAATTTAGCTACCGCTTCTATCGGTCGCTAATTATGTTAATTAATTATAATAATTAATTTTAGTGTAATTTAGCGACCGCTAGTCGCTAAATTATACTCCCTCCGTCTTTCTATAAGTTGTTCATGTTGTCATTTTCGTCCGTCTTTCTATAAGTTGCTCATTGCTTTTTTACCTTTTTTGGAAACTACTATTCACTTTTTTATTATTATTTTCAATACTTTTTACACTATTTTCATTACTTTTTCACTTTTCTCCATCACATCACTCATATTTTTTCACTTTTTCTATCACATCACTTATACTTTTTCACTTTTTCCATCACATCACTTATACTTTTACCTTAATTCGTGTGCCAAAAAATAACGAGCAACTTATAGATATACGGAGGGAGTATTTAATATATTAACGGTATTTTGCGACCGCTACTGGCGGTCGCTACGTAGCAAAAAAATGTGGCCAAGATGGTTCGAACCCAGGCCCTTTCGAGGGTTGGCTGGGCTCGAACCACTTGGCCACGGACCTAGCATCTTAACCATATCATCATATATTTTATATGAGCCTTATTTGGCTCAGAATAAATATTATAAACTTTGTGCCTGCATGGAGTCGGGCATCTCAAAGGTGGCTGTTCCACTCGGGCACTTGCTACTTTCGTTTATTTTTCTGCAACTAATTGTATATAACTCCAAATTAAGTCACGTTTTTTTTAAATCCATCAAATTAATTCCTTTTCGTCTCTAATTTATTAATGTATATATATTTCAATAAAATTTTGTTAATGTTATAAATTTTATAATTTACATTTCTCTTTTTTTATTTTATTCGTCTTTTAGCAATTAATAGTATATAATTCCAAATTGTGTCTCGTTTTTTTAATATTCATCAAATTAATCCTTTGATACTTAATATAAATATATATATATTTCAACCATAAAAATGTAATGTTATAAATTTAATAATTTACAATACCAAATTTTTTATTTGTTCATTTTTATTCAATTAATTGTATATAACACCAAATTAGCCACAAATTTTAATATTCTAAATTACTACAATTTGATATCATAAAAAATAATTTTGATGTAAAACATAAAATTTTAAACATTCAAAATATATTAATAAAAAGTTCAAATACATAATATTCATTCAATTAAAAAAAAATATTCAACACATAAATTAACTAGCCGTTAGAATTGAAATCGAGCACCCATCCTTCAAGATCTCCAAGATCCCCACCATTGGCACCCTCATTCCCACCCTCATTCCCACGAGAAGACGCACCACCACCCGTACCGGCATTTACCTCATCATCCGAGTCCTCCGGAAGTGGAATATTAGTAGCTTGAGAAACTTGAATCAACCAAGCCTGCATCTTCCTTTCTTTTATTTCTTGCTTGGCCAACTTGTCCTTCAACTCGGCCACTTCCATGTTGAGATTGACGTCAGGATGAGAGGCCACAAAATATGATGATAAGGACCGACGGTGCGTCTGACGGGCAACCTTACCGTAGGCTACCAACCCTAGTATTTTACCCCTATTGACTCCGGCCAAATCAACATAGTGGCAGTCCTCATCAATAGGGGTAGGTATAGGGTTCTCCGGAGTAGGTGCCGCTTGTGTCTGAGCCTCATCAAGAGCAGTTTTGAACTTGTTTTGAAATTAAACAAAATAAAATATTAATTTAATTTTAATAGAATAATTAAAATCTATTTAGAAGTACATTCTAATTAGATACATTACGTGAAGGTCGGTGGTGCGGGCATACGTGGATTTCCCAGTCTCATTAACTGGGTGAAGAATGGAAAGAGACTCGAAGAGTTTGGGCCTCCGTCCGTACGCTTTCTCCTTTAAGAATTAATTATAATAATTTAATTAAAATATTATATTATAATAATTTAATTAAATATAATAATTAATTATAAATTAAATATAATAATTAATACTTACAAAGGCGAGCCCGTGCTCGTAGGCGGTCCGGGAGCCACCGCGATGAATGACGACTCCTTCTCCGTTTGGATTGCTCATTTGATTTTTTCGTGCCTTACGAGCTCTCTCCTGGTGTGCCGGATCAGTCCAGTAACCCACCAATCCGTCCCAGATCGCCCGTCCATCACCGTCTTTCCCCAAGTCAACCGTCTCCCCATCAAGTATTCATGCTTTCTTCATCTTGTAGACGATTTCTTTCATCCGGCCCTGTGCTATACTGCACCATAACTCCTCCACCCTAGCGTCGTCTGCCGGATCCCAAAAGCACAATTTCTGCAATTCAAACAATTCCCAACAATTAATTACTCAAATATTAATAATTAATAAAAATATTAATTATTACACAAATATTAATATTTTTATACCTTAAACTCGTCAAACATCGCTCTCCTCGAGGCCTCAGGTACACCAGTCCACGAGCCAACTCCATAAGGCCAAGTGACCTTCATAATGCACTTCGTGACGAGCTCAGTGACCGTGTGGCTCGGAAGCAAGCTGAATAAAAAAAAATATTATAGGAATTATTATATAACAATAAAACAAAATAAATTATTAATTTACTTACTGGCCCTCCTTTATTTCAATGTACTCTTGGGTCTCACGTAGAGAGTGTTGCCGCGATGAAGATCCGGCCTCATTAGACTGGGAGGGCGGGGGCATCAGACACTCGGGGGCTCGAATCTCTGGTAAAGGGAGGGGTCGTGGCCTCCTCCCTCTCCCTCTCCCTCTTCCTCTACCTCTCCCCTGACCGTCACCCTCAATCTGATCGAGTTGTTAACTCATCTATACCAAATTGTACAATCAACAATTCAATTTAACGATTCACAACAATTCAAACAAAAATATATATTAATTCCCAATCAATTCAATTCTCAATCAATTCAATTACTAACAATATTAACAATAATACTAACAATATTAATAATAATACTAACAATATTAATAATAATACTAATAATATTACTAACAATATCAACAATAACTATCACTAACAATAATACTATATACACTAATACTATAAACAATATACACTAATATAACAATAATATAATATACACTAATACAATATATACACTCATACAATATATATCAATATAAACACTAATACAATAAACACTAATACAATAAACAATCATATATCAACAATAATATAGCATATAAACTAATACTATGTACACTAAATCTCTAAACAATTCCCAATCAATACAATATACAATATATAACATATAAACTGTAAATTATATATATTAACAATATATAACATATAAACTGTAAATTATATATTAACAATATATAACATATAAACTGTAAATTAACATATATAAAATAATATAAACAATATACTAATTGTTTTTCTAAAAAAAAAATCAAACTGTTTTACCTTTCACCGGAGGTTCGACGGCGGCGGGAGGAGGAGGCGGCGGCGTAGGACGTGGCGGCGGGAGGACGAGGCGGGAGGCGGAGGCGGAGGCGGCGGCGGAGGCGGCAGGAGGACGACGCAATGACGCAACGGCGGGAGAAGGAGGCTGCGGCAGACGAGGCGGCGGCGAAGGACAAGGCGGCACGACTTAGCGATGGCTGACGGCAACGGTCGCAATTCCGATGGTAATTTTTGGATTTTCGGTGGTTATTTGGTTCGTAACTTTTACAATTCTGGTATCGACGGTCGGTAAATTACGCGGTAGTTGCCACGTGGCCACTCCTTATAATCAGTCAAATGCGGTGTTTTGCGACCGCTTGAAGCGGTCGCTAATCCATCTTTCGAATTAATGAACCGCCTTTTACCCCCGCTTAATTTTTTATTTTGCGACCGCTTTTGGCTGTCGCTAAACTTTTTAATTATTTCCATGTTTTTTTATATTATTATATTAAGCCCTGTTATTTATATATCTTATAATAATTATATTTTAATACTAACACCAAGTTATTTATATATCTTATAATAAGAACAGAATATACCAACCTCTTCAGTAAGATAAGCATTAACAATGGATGCTTCAATGTGTACTGTATTTCCAATATTACGTTTCAAGTTGTGGAGATACCTAAAAATAGTAAATTCAATACTCAATGAACAATAAAATAACATAAAAATTAGTAAGAAACAAATAAATAAATAAATTTATATTTACCTCTCAAAAGGGTACATCCACCTATACTGCACTGGACCACCATGTAAAGCTTCATACGGTAAATGAACAGGTAAATGCTCCATCGAGTCAAAGAAACTGGGTGGAAAAAGTTTTTCCAACTTGCACAATATAACAGGGATGTCTCTATCCAAACGCTGCATGTCGTCCACTTTAATCATTGAGGCTGTTAAGTCTCTGAAAAATAGACTCAATTCTATGATGACACACCATACATGCTTCGGAAGTGAGTACCGAAAGGCAATCGGTAGCAACCGCTGCATAAAAACATGACAGTCATTACTCTTCATCGAACCGATCTTCCCAGTTTCTGGCTCAAACGACCTACCTATGTTGGACACGTAATTGTCCGAAAAGCGCAGTTCCTTCACCCATTGACATAATTTTTTCTTATTTTCTCTGGAAATTTGGTAACATGATTGTGGAATATCACGTGGTCGTCGACCACTGGACAGACTAGGACGAGAACAGAACTTACTTAACTCTTCTCTGGATTTTTTAGTGTCTTGGGTCTTGCCTTCTGTATTCAAAATCGTGTGGAACAAGTTATCAAACACATTCTTCTCTATATGCATCACATCCAAGTTGTGTCTAATCAATAATTTACTCCAATAAGGAAAGTCCCAAAAGATGCTCTTCTTCTTCCAACCTCCTCGGATCCGTTTATTGTGTTCCATTGTGTGCTCCTCAGTCGTTTTCCACAAGTCAGTTACTGTAACTTCTCTCAACAACGAATCACCTAAAATAAAATGCGTATTGTTAAACTAAATACATCAAACTCTTAGAATAATTAAGTATTGGTAAAAATATAAATAATGTATAAATACATGTTCGAACTAGTGGCCTTGGATGCTTTACATGAGGTTTACCCTTTAGAAAATTATTTTTGTCCCTTCGAAAGGCATGATCATCATATAGAAACTTCCTGTGGTTGTCGAACCATGATATCTTTTTACTCTTTGGAAGATAAAATACCTCAGACTCATCCATGCCGTACGGGCACGCTAGTCTTCCAGCTGTCGACCACCCAGATAACATAGAATATGCTGGAAAGTCACTGATGGTCCATAAAACAGCAGTCCATAACGTGAAGTTCTCCTTTCGGTACACGTCGTACGTCTCTACTCCCAAATGCCACAAATATAACAACTCTTTAATCAACGGCTGAAGGTAGACATCCAGTTTATGCTTCGGGTTGTGAGGACTAGGAACCAACACAGTGAGAAATATGTGTTGAGGCTTCATGCACAACCAAGGGGGTAGATTGTACGGAGTCAACAAAACAGGCCACAAAGAATACTTCTTCCCGTGCATACCGAATGGAGCAAATCCGTCTGTGCACAAACCAAGTCTCACATTTCGCTTCTTACTCGCAAAATCTGGGAACTCTCTATCAAGATGTCTCCACGCATTAGAGTCTGCAGGATGACGCATCTCTCCGGAATTCTGATCAGAACACTCCTCAGCATGCCATGTCATGTCTTTCACAGTGGCACTCGACTGATATAACCTCTCTAGACGAGGAGTGATGGGGAGATAATACATCGACTTGAAAGTTGTCTTCTTCCTACGATATGAGGGTTTGAACCTAGGGTGCCTGCACATCCTGCACTGATTAATGCTCTCGTCGTCGCCCCAAAACAGCATGCAACCATTGGTACAACAATCAATCTTCTCAAACGGTAAACCCATATCATTCAACAACCTCTTACTTTGATAGAAATTTTCTGGCGCTGTGTTCTCTTTAGGTAGGGCCCGTTTAAACAACTTTGCGAATTGATTGAAGACTTTCTGACTCACTTTGCCTTCAGTTTTGATGGACAACATCTGAGCGTTGAATGACAACTGAGTCTCAGTATCACAACCAGGAAATAATTTTTGATCGACAGATTTGAGAATCTCGAAAAATGTCTTTGAACGGGGATTTGGTTCCTCCTCCATGGCTGTGTGGTGAACACCCAAACCAGACTCATCAATCATCGTATGATACTGTTGGAATTCATCTACCTCATCCAATGGTGTAGACGGGTCGCAGCTCGAACTACCAATCTCAAATCTCTCACCTCCACAACTACTCAACTGATCATAGAAGGCAATCACTGTTTTCAAATTATAATTCCACCTATCTTCGCCATGTCCGGTCCAATTATAATAAAATGGAGCAAAACCGAACCTCACAAGATGAGTTTTAACCTCATCTATGCTCAAAATCTTCTGTTACTGCACTTTCTGCCTGAACAAGGACATTTAATCCAACCACAACTATCCATGCAATTTGATTTACTACAGGCAAACGTAATAAACTCATTAAGTTTCTCGCAAAATTCATAATTCATATTTCCTTGTATTAAACGAGGCATTTCATACATCCAAAGACGATCAGGGAGTTCCATCTGATACAAATTAAAAATAAATCACATATAAATTTTAAAAAAAATTCGGCAGAGTTTCGACTATAAACAAACATATCCAATTTTTTTAAACAAAAAATCAACTATAATCAATTACAATAATTATTCACATTATCAATTCTAATACATGAATATTATAAATTCTAAAATTTAATTAGTCACATGAAGAACACTTATAAAACATATATAATACAAAAAATTAAAAATTAAACGGTAAAATTGCCACCAACAAGTTGAAACAATGCTCGTTTGAATTTGGGAGATTTTTTGGGGTGGGAATGGGATATTTCCCCAAAAAAACTGAAGAAAATAGAAGCTGATTCTGTTCTACAATCGCGTTTTAGCGACCGCTTTAGCGGTCGCAAAATTGTAAAATTAAATGGGAGCCAACTACCCTAAACCGGATACTACTTTAGCGACCGCATTGGCGGTCGCAAAATTAATATTTAAATTTGCGACCGCCAAAAAGCGGTAGCTAAATTAAAGTTTATATTTGCGACCGCCATAAAGCGGTCGCAAATATTCAAAAACAAACCGGGTCTACTTTTCCGGGTTGCCATGTACGGGTTTAAATTTTAGTGACCGAATTTCTGCTTGCGACCGCTTATCGGCGGTCGCAAAATACTTTACTAATATGTTTGCGACCGCTTCTGGCGGTCGCAAAATGTTAAATTGATTTAGCAAAGCGGTCGCTAATTTTCTAAACTTTACCAAAACCCCTTGGCGGTCGCAAAAGCGGTCGCTATTTGATATTTTAGCGACCGCTTTATTGGTGGTCGCTAAAATGCGGTCGCTAAAAGCCGCGTTTTTTGTAGTGATGTTTTTTCGCTCCCAGGTATGTTACAATTTGGGCAAAGACGTGTTACAATTAGGCAAAATCTGTGTTACAAATTCTTAAAAAAAAAAAAATTTGTATTTTTCAAGTAACTATAAAGAAAATATGTATTTCTGCAAGTATAAATA
>JAPKLY010000041.1:423331-534603 GCA_026898435.1 Prunella vulgaris
AATATGTATTTCTGCAAGTATAAATATGTGTTACTTAATTTATTTTTATTCTCTTTGTTGATTTATGTTAATAATATGTTATTCATGTACTTAATACATCATTTAATACCTTATATATGTTATATAAAATATAATATATATTTTTATAAGGATAAATAAATATTTGTGCATACAGTAACACACATTTGTTCTTGCAGTAACACACATTTACTCTAATTGTAACACACATTTGCAATAACACACATTTACTCTAATTGTAACATACATTTGCAGTAACACACATTTACTCTAATTGTAACACACATTTACTCTAAATGTAACACACATTTGCAGTAACTCAAATTTATTCCAATTGAAACATAAATTTGCAGTAATACATATTTACTCTAATTGTAACACATATTTTTTCCTCAATTTGTGTTATTATATGAGCATATATGTGTTACTATAGGATAAAATGTATTTTTATTAAGAATAAATATGTGTTACACATACAATGTAACATATACATGTGTTACATTGCATGAAAAATATTTACTTCTACAAAAATAAATGAATATGTGTAGAAAACAACATTTAATCTTGTTGTAACAAACATTTTGCCTTAAAGTAACATGCATTTGCCCCAACTGTAACATACATGGGAGCGAAAATCACAAGCTGTGCGAATTTTGGAAAAAAATACTCAAATTTGACCTGACCCGGTTTAGACCCGTGAATTTTCAAAAATGAATATTTTTACGGATCTTTGACCCGTAGAAATTTGTATATAAGTGTTTGTCATAATGTAACTACATTTATATAATATGTTATTAATATAATATATAACAGCCACATATAATTTGTCACTTATAGAGCGGTTGTGAACCGTTTTGCTTTATAAAGCGGTTCTAAACTGCTCTAGAAGCTATTTTTTTAGTTTTAGCGGTTCTAAACCGCTATATAAGTGTTAAGATTTTTTTTAAGTACTTACAGAGCTCTTGTGAAAATGAGCTCTCTAAGATACCACTTGGAGAGCTCTATAAGTATAATTGTGTAGTAGTGCCACTTGGAATCAAGCGAACTGAAACTAGGGCTCTACCTTTCTATTTGCCTAACAATGTTTATTGAGGAATTGTAACACATCTCAGTTGAGCCCACTTGTCCAAAACTAGAAATGACTATTACCTCTTAGATCCCGGCTAAGATACGAGAGAAGATCATCAATTTCCTCAAATTCAATATCATTGTGTTTGCTTGGTCATACCAGGATATGATCGACACCAAAATCCGAACCACGCAATCCACTATATCACGATCGACCCAAAGAAAAAATCTATTTCCCATAAGAGATAAAAATTTGATCCCGACAAATATGAAGCAGTAGTTGACGAGGTAAAAAAATTCATTAACAAGCTAATCACTACAAAAAATTTGCGATTTATCGACTGAAAAACGGTCGCTAAATAGATAAAACTGTGGTCGCTAATATTTAGCGACCGAATTCCAAATCGGTCGCTAAATTAGCGACCGTCTAAACGGTCGGTATGTAGTCGCTAAAACAACCGGGTGTTGACCCGTTTTGGGATATTACCGACCGTTTAGACAGTCGCAAAATATAATTTATATTATTTTTTAATTTTTTTTCTATTTTGCGATTGCCTTATCGGTCGGTAAGTATATATTTACCGACCGATGAAACGGTTGGTAATTATTAATTATATTTTTTAATTTTTTTTTGTTTTTTAATTAGCGACCGTTTAATCGGTCGGTAGTTATATAAATTACCGACCGATACGGCAGTCGCAAATAATAATACTTATTTTATGTTTATATTTAAATTTATATTTTAGCGACCGCATTGGCGGTCCCTAAATTATGTCGTGAAAAAAAAAATTGGGTGGTTCGAACCCAGGCCTCCAATGTGGCTCAGCAGGGCTCAAACCACTTGGCTAAGCCCCCAGCATCTAAACACATACATCGCAACCTTTATTTGAGTCATAGTTGGCTCAGATTAAATCCCCCAAATTCGCGCCTGTGAGGGGTCGAACATGCAACCTCTGGGCATCTCAGAGGTGGCGTGTACCACTCGGGCACTTGTCGTTATTGTTCATTTTTATGCAATTAGTTGTATATAACTCCAAATTGAGTCAAGTTTTTTTTAAAATGCTTCTAATTAAATGAGTATTGTTTCTACCTTATTTATGTATATATATATATATATTTCATTAAATATTATAATGTTAAAAATTTATTATTTAATATTACAAAAATTTATTAATTTGTTCAATTTTTTGCAATTAATTGTATTTAACTCCAAATTGAGTCACGTTTTTTTTTAAATTCTTCTAATTAAATGAGTATTGTTTCTACTTTATTTATGTATATATATGTATTTCATTAAATATTATAATGTTACAAATTTATTATTTAATATTACGAAAATTTATTAATTTGTTCATTTTTTTGCAATTAATTGTATTTAACTCCAAATTGAGTCACGTTTTTTTATAAATGCTTCTAATTAATTGCTTGTCGGTTCTAATTTGTTTATGTATATATATATTTCAATAAATATTATAATGTTGTAAATTTATTATTTAACATTACGAAAATTTATTAATTTGTTCAATTTAAAAATACAAATACAATTCGTTCAAAATTTTTACTTTCTTTGAATTTTTTTTAATTACCTCATCAAAATAATTTCTTTTTTGTTTCTAATTTGTTTATTTTAATATTTTTCAATAAATATTTATAACCATTTGAAACTAATTATTTTACACTACTAAAATTTAAACATTCAACATAATTTAAACATTCAACATAAAATTACTAAACATCTAATATAAAAACATCCAACATAAATAAAATTCATTGTTCAACAAAAAAAAACTACTCTTCCGAATTAAAGTCGTCGTCGTCATCAAGATCGATAGCCTCCTCATCCTCATCATCCTGAGGTTCTGGTGGAATCTCAGGAAATTTGGGGACTTCCCAACCCATCTGTCTCGAGGCATTCTCAACCCAAGCCTTCATCATTTGTGACAGTTCCTCCGTTTGCTTCATCCTATTCTTCATCCGCCTCTCCTTTGTCTGATATTTCTCCAATATCTTTCTCACATCGGAGAGTTGACTTTCTACATCGGAGGAGGGGTAAGAGTTGAGGGAATAGGGAGAGCTCCTCTTCTGGATAGGCATACAGCCTTACTGTGACTGCCCAATCCTATATACTTCCCTTTCTTCGGTTTGACCACATTCAAAAAAATTTGGTCCTCGTCAACAGGGGCGGGGGAAGGATTCTCCGGGGTGGGTGCCGACGCCGTTTGAGCCTCTTCGAGGGCCTGCCTCATCTGATTCTAAAATTAAACAAAATATAATTATAATTTAATATTAATTAGTATAATTCATAAAATGATTAATTAGAACATAAATTATAATAAAATACATACGTGAAGCTCGGTGGTGCGGCCATAAGTGGACTCTCCAGTCTCCCCAACCGGGTGAGCAAAATGCATCGACTCAATGAGGGTGGGCTTCCGTCCGTGATGCAACTCCTGTACAAAATAAACACTCTTTAATAAAGTAAAATTAATAAATTAAAATGTGAGTATAATAAAAAAATGAAATACTTACAAAAGCGAGATCATGCTCGTAAATCGTCCAGGAGCCTGCTCGATGTATGGCTATGCCTTGCCCGGTGGGGTCGCTCATCCTATTTCTTCTGGCCGTCTCGGCCCTCGCAACATGCTTCGGATCTAGCCAATACTGGACTAGTCCCTCCCAGATATTGAGGCCCTCTTCGTCCGTCCCCATATTCTGACTGATCCCCTGTTTCGTCCACTTATCTTTGATCTCGAAGACCAAGTCTTTCACTCGGTTCTGCGCTTTTTCGTTGAATAGAGCACGCACCGCATCCTCGTGTCGTGGTTCCCACACGCAGAGCTTCTGCAATAAAATTCATAACAAACATATAAATTAAATTCAATAATAAATTTAAAATTAAATAAAATTAATAATATATATATATATATATATATATATATATACCTTATACTCTTCAAAAAATGCTTTCTTCTTGGAATCGGGAACTTTAGACCATGATCCCACTCCATAAGGCCAGACAACATTTTTCAGTGCATTCGTGCCGGCGGTGGAAGCCTTATTACTCGGAATCAAGCTGCATAAATAATTAGGTATTAATATTATAAAACAATTAGGTATTTATATTATAATATTATAAAAAAATTTACAGTCCGCCAGACGGCTTTATTTGTTGCCGAGTATCTACTAAAGGATGCTGTCGGGATGAAGAAGCTCCGGCAGTAGAAGAGGATCCCACTTCAAAGTTAGGAGGGATCGGGTCATGAAACTGCTCGATCCGTACCTCAGGTAAAGGCAGGACCGCCCGTCTCCCTCTCCCTCTCCCCCTCCCTCTTCATCTTCCTCTTCCCCTCTCTCCTCCCTCTCCAGTCTCTTCTCCCTCTTCCTGATTCATCTATTATGAAAAGTACAAATGAATAAATCATCAATTGATCAATCTAAAATAATCATCTCAATCATCTACAATAATCAAATAATCTCAATCATCTACAACAATCAAATAATCTCAATCAATATCTAATATAAACATTAATACTAATATAAACCAATAATAATCTCAATACCAATATCTAATATAAACAATAATACTAATATATAATACTAATAAACTAATAATACTAATATATAATACTAATAAACTAATAATACTAATAATCAACAATATATACCTTTCATAATCATAATAATACTAATAATCATAATCAACAATACATTTCATAATCATAACAATAAACTATACAATAATAATCTAACAATAAACTATAAACTAATCATCATAATACAATATAATACTCTAACAATAATAATCTAATAATAATCTAACAATAATAATCTAACAATAATAATAATCATAATACAATATAATTTAATCTGTAAACTATACATAACACAATAAACTATACATAAACTACCTTTCACCGGCAGTAGGCGGCGATAGGCGGCGACGGCGGAGGGGAGGGCAGGGGAAGGGAAAGGTTTTTTGTTTTGGTTTTTGATTCTGTAAAACGAAACAGGCTTTTAATATAATTCTTAAATTTAGCGACCGCCAAAGCGGTCGCTAATTAAATTTAGGGTTTGCCACGTGTCCTCCACCGATAAAGTCCGTTTATTAGTCAAAGTTATTAATTAGCGACCGCCAAGGCGTATTCATCAAGACGTACGACTGTATCGTCTCTTCTTCCCAGTTATTTTGAAAATACCATTTGGTCCCTTTACCCAGTGGTCGACCAGCATGTAAGAATACAGACAACATACCATCAAACTCACGAAGAGGATGTTCTTCTCCCCGGCAATCATAGTTGCGAGGCTCATTTCTGATCCTGGTTTGTACTTGATCGCCGAAATAATAAGAACAAAATGTTCCAACCTCTTCAGTGAGATATGCATTAACAATGGATGTTTCAATGTGTGTTGTATTTCCAATATTACGTTTAAAGTTGTGCAGAAACCTAAATACAAAAATATTCAATTGATCAATATTTAATATAATTAACAAAAAAACTTACCTCTTGAAAGGTACATCCACATATACTGCACTGGATCACCGTGTAAAGCTTCATACGGTAAATGAACAGGTAAGTGCTCCATCGAGTCAAAGAAGCTGGGTGGAAAAAACTGTTCTAACTTGCACAGTATAACAGGGATGTCTCTATCCAAACGCTGCATGTCATCCACTGTAATCATTGAGGAAGTTAAGTCTCTGAAAATAGACTTAATTCCGTGATCACACTCCATATATCCTTTGGAAGTGTGTACCCAAAGGCAATCGGTAGCAACCGCTGCATAAAAACATGACAGTCATGACTCTTCATCGTAGTGACCTTCCCTGTTTCTGGCTCAAAAGACCGACCCATGTTCGACATGTAATTGTCCGGAAAATGCAAATCCTTCACCCATTGAAATATTTTTTTCTTATCTGCTCTGGAAATTCGGTACCTTGCTTGTGGCCACTCACCTGCTCGTCGACCATTGGAGAGACTAGGACAAGAACATAACTGAATTAACTCTTGTCTGGATTTTGTAGTGTCTTTGGTCTTGCCTTCTGTATTAAGGATCGTGTGGAACAAGTTATCAAACACATTCTTCTCTATATGCATCATATCCAAGTTGTGTCTAATCAATAATTTACTCCAATAAGGCAAGTCCCAAAAGATGCTTCTCTTCTTCCAACCTCCAAGGATCCGTTTATTGTGTTTCATTGCACCCTCCTTAGTCATTTTCCACAAGTCAGTTACGGTAACCTCTCTCAACAACGAATCACCTGAAATAAAGTGTGTATGGTTAAACTAAATTGATAAAACTCTTTTCATAAGTAAGTAGTGATTAAAATATAAACAATATTTATATACATGTTCGAACTCGTGGCCTTGGACGCTTTACAACATTCCTCTTTAGAAAGTGCACTTTGTCCTTCCGGAAGGTATGATCATTACATAGAAACTTCCGATGGTTATGGAACCATGATACCTTTTTACTCAGTGGAAGATAAAATGCATCAGATCCATCCATGCAGTACGGGCAAGCTTGTTTTCCAGCTGTCGACCACCCAGACAATATAGAATATGCTGGAAAGTCGCTGATGGTCCATAAAACAGTAGCCCGTAATGTGAAGTTCTCCTTCCTGTACACGTCATATGTCTCTACTCCCGTATGCCACAAATATAACAACTCTTTAATCAGTGGCTGAAGGTAGACATCTAGGTTATGCTTAGGATTCTGAGGACCAAGCACCAAGACAGTGAGAAATATGTGTTGAGGCTTCATGCACAACCAAGGAGGTAGATTGAACGGAGTCAGTAACACAGGCCACAACGAATACTTCTTCCAGTGCATACCGAATGGAGCAAATCCGTCTGTGCACAGGCCAAGCCTCACATTTCTCTTCTCACTCGCAAAATCTGGAAACTCTCTATCAAGATGTCTCCACGCATTAGAGTCTGCAGGATGACGCATCTCGCCGGAATTCTCATCAGAAAACTCCTCAGCATGCTATCTCATGTCTTTTGCAGTGGCACTCGACTGATACAACCTCTCTAGACGAGGAGTGATGGGAAGATAATACATAGACTTGAAAGATGTCTTCTTCCTACGATCTGAGGGTTTGAACCTAGGGTAGTTGCACATCCTGCACTGATCGATTCTCTCATCTTCGCCCCAAAATAGCATGCAACCGTTGGTACAACAATCAATCTTCTCAAATGGTAAACCCATATCCTTCAAGAGCCTCTTACTTTGATAGAAATTTTCTGGCGCTGTGTTCTCTTTAGGTAGGGCCATTTGAATAATTTTGCTAATTGATTGTAGACTTTCTGACTCACTCTGCATTTAGTTTTGATGGACAACATCTGAGCATTGAATGATAATTGTGTCTCAGTATCACAACTAGGAACAAGCTTCTGATCGACAGATTTAAGCATCTCAAAAAATCTCTGCGAACGAGGATTTGGTTCCTCTTCCATGTGGTGACTGTTGATAAAAGGATCTAAACTTGAGATAAGCTTGAGGATTAGAAGTATAAAATGGCAAGAAGTTATAAGCTGCTCGCCTACGTGCTCGCCCGCCTGCTCGCCCACATGCTCGCTCAAGATTAAAGGTGTCAAAGCAACGAGCCTACACGGCCTTTCCCCAGTTGCTCGCACCAATGCTCGCCCAGCTGCTCGCCCAGATGGTCGTCTTTAGCCTGAATATAACAAGGCAGCGAGTTCAGAAGATAAGTCCATGCTGCTCGCCCGGCTGCTCGCCCACTTGCTCGCTACATTGTCCGTCTCTCCTTCGGGGTAAAGAAGACACAAGATGTTCGAGGAACCTGTATGAAAGGTCCAGATTGTTGAAGGCTAGAGTTAATGGGGCAAAGCTTGGAGGGGATGACAAGTGGAGGACACTTGTCACCCCCACAAGCCATATGGCTTAAAAAGAGGCCACCTCATCCTTAGAAGGGATATAAATAAGAGGAAAAACCTCATTTGTAAGGATTCAATTTCCAAAATATAAGAAATACAATACACAATTCCTCTCTCTACTTTTCCAATTATTACTCCTATTACTAATCAAAATTACATCTTTAGATTATTGATTGAGTGATTTTCTCCGTATAAATTAGCCACATAAATCATTCGGTTATATAAATTGCTCAACAATTTGGCGCTAGAAGGAGGGCCGAACCTCCGTCAATTGAAGAATTCGATACTCATTCTTCATTATTCCTCAAGAACACCAAGAACGCCCGCCGAAGTCCGGTAAACGTTTTGGAGAATATCTTCAATTGTGAGTGTTTTCAAGAATTTATTGTCTTCGAAAACACGAACTAGAAAAGATTTCTTTAAAATCCCATCTGCTATACTTAATTATTAACCGGAAACAATGACGAGGCATACGTACGAATCCTCCCACGATGAATCCCGCACTACCTCGACAAGTCGGAGATGGAGGGGACGAGGACCATCCGGACACCGTCAAGCTGAACAAGCTCGTGTCCCGGTGTTACCGGTAGTTCCGGTCGGTCAACAAATTGAAACTACCATTGAATCAATGGTTAGAACGCCCGAGGACATCGAGAGAGCGATGACCGCCCTGAAACAATTACAAAGGCAGCAGGTGGTGATGACACATCGTCCCGTAATCCAAGTTGCCCAGACTGAGATGAGACATGATACTCGAACAAGCTACCATCCTCAGGAGGAGGAGGCCAGTAGTGGACGTGTTGTGCCCGAAAGTTCAAGGGGCAAACAAAAGATGTCCGATCGCCTTGGACCACAACCCCCACGCTCAAACCAGCGACCAGCTGGGCGAGCAGAGGGGCGACCAGTGGGGCGACCAGCTGACCAAGCATATGATCAACCCGAACGCCTTGACGGGTCACAAGGAGATAAGCGTGGTAATCAGAGTCATCACTCAGAAGGGAGAAGGTCGGAGCATTCATATCGCCAAGAGCCTTGCGAGTCTGATGCCCGGCACCAAAGAAGGCCGGTGCAAGAAAGGTTGAGGAGACGGGCATCCGAGAGGTTAGGACCGAATGCCGTGAGTAACCTCCAGCAACCACACCGGGAAATTGCCCGAAGTGAGGGACTGCCGGGGGCAGCACGTCATCATGAGGTGCACCCGAAACAGCCTCGAGGAGGGGGATCATCCCGCGGGTCGTCCATCCTAGAAATCGAGAAGTTAAAGAAAGCTGTGGAAGACTTACAACACCAGGTGGCCATCAAGGACAAGGTGGAAACGTACACATCACTCCCAGTATCACCATTGTCGCCGGTCATCCTAACTGCACCAATCCAGAAGAAAATACAGTTTCCCTCACTTGTGTTGTATGAGGGAGAGTCTGACCCCAAGGTTCACATCTCTAAATATGCTGATTATATGATATCAATGGGGGCATCGGATGCGACGCAGTGTCGAAACTTTCCTTTAACTCTTGGAGACCGGGCGCATAGATGGTTCTCAGCCTTGACACCTGGATCAATTCAATCATTTGGGCAGTTGACCCGGGAATTCCTATCCCACTTTTTGGGATTTGGAACATATCTGACGCAGAAACATAGGTTGGCCAACATCTCGCAAGGGTCCGAGGAGACTGACCAACAATACTTGGAGCGGTTTGATAGAATCCTTCTGGAAGGGGAAGCGGTCAGTGACGATACAAAGGTTGTGGCAGTCATGGCGGGACTGCGTAAAGGAACGGACCTATGGAAAGAAATGCATCTGGCCTGTCCTAGTACATACGCCGAGTTCCGCCACAAAGCTGGTGTATACGTCGCAATGCAAGAAGCGATGGCCAAACAGTTGGCCCCAGAGGCTGAAGATAAGAAGAATGGAAAGAAGCCTGGTGGTAGTGGTTATAAGGTCCCAAAAAATTTGAAATCATTTGGGGACACGGCAGAATATAGGGAAAAATTAAACCAAGTCTTAACTACCACGATTGATCACGTCTTCACAGCTGTGAAAGACCAGGATATGCTAGCTGCACCCCGGAGGATCAGACAAGATCGCAGCAAGCTAAACCCGAACAAGTTTTGTGCATACCATCAAAGTATCGGGCACTTCACCAGTGAATGCCGCGATTTGTTAAAACAGTTATGGAAATTCTATGAGGATGGAAAACTTGCCGAGTTTGTAAAGAAGGCTCCAGGAAAAAGACAACGTCCGACGAGACAGGAAGCCTCGGATGATGAAGGAAGCGATGAGGCGGAGAGAGCCCCAATAAGGCGCATCTGCCAGTGTATTATGTCAGCCAGGTGCTACATGAAGCAGAATTACGATATTCCCCAATGGAGAAATTGGCATATGCATTGGTGATGAGTGTGCGGAAGCTCCGGCCATATTTCTTCGACCATCAAGTGGAAGTTTTGACAACATTTCCCTTGAGGCAAGTCTTACATAGACCTAATACTGCCGGACGATTGTTAAAATGGTCACTAGAGGTTAGCCAGTATGGTATAACATACGCACCCCGAACAGCGATCAAAGGGCAGGCTCTGGCAGACTTCATAGTAGAGCTAACCTACCCTCAAGATCCGACGAGGGGACGTATTTACCCATGACACCTCTATGTAGACGGCTCAGCAACAAGTTCCGCAGCCGGAGCAGGTGTCGTCCTAATAAGCCCCGACAAACAAGTGTTTACCTCAGCAATAAGATTCGATTTCCTAGCAACCAACAATGAAGCCGAATACGAAGCGCTTATTGCAGGCTTGAGACTATCATTAGCTGTGGGGGCAACTAGGCTTCAGATTTTTGGAGATTCGCAGCTAATCATATCTCAAGTCCGAGGATAGTACGAGGCGAAAGATCGACAAATGATCATCTACCAAAGGATCGTTGCACACCTAATATCAAAGTTTGAACAAGTATACATTGAACAGATCCCCCGACTAGAGAACACCCAAGCAGATGCTTTAGCCCGGTTAGCCACGAGCACCGGAGAATCAAGCATCTCAGAGGTGGTGGTCACAAAGTTAATTAATCCTTCAACATTTGATTATGTTCATCAAGTGTTGAAGAGGGGGCAACAGATAATCAATAGCCAACAACAGCCTACAGATGATTGGCGAACACCTATCTGCAAATACTTGGCCAGCGGAGAGCAGCCAGGGGACCCATGGGAAGCACAGCGGATTGTGAAACAGGCTGCGAGATACACGATGGTTGAAGGACAATTATATAAAAGAGGAATTTCACTCCCATTACTCAAATGTCTGTCTTCAGAAGAAGGACAGAAGGTGTTGAAAGAAATCCATGAAGGAATATGTGGAGGACATGCTGGGGGGCAAGCCTTGGCTTACAAAACCATCAGGCAAGGGTATTATTGGCCGACACTGCGAAAAGACGCTATCAGATATGCTAAGAGATGCTTGAAGTGCCAACAATTCGCTCCAAGCATCCACACCCCAGCACAAGAATTGAAGTCAGTATATAGTCCATGGCCATTCGCTAAATGGGGTATCGACTTGATCGGCCCATTCCCTCCCGGGAAGGGAGGGGTAAAATTTGTAGTAGTGGCAGTGGACTATTATACTAAGTGGGTCGAAGCTGAAGCACTGACGACGATAACCCAAGAGTAGATGGTAAGCTTTATTTGGAAGAACCTGATATGCAGATTCGGGTTACCACAGTCAATAGTCACGGATAACGGGAGGCAGTTTGATGGAAATAAGTTAAGAGACTTTTGCACATCGTGGAACATCAAGAAACATTATTCCACACCATATCATCCTCAGTCAAACGGACAAGTTGAAGCAGTAAATAAAATTTTGAAGCACATCTTAAAGATCCGGTTGGAAGAAAAAAAAGGGGAGTTGGGCCGACGAGCTTCCGGAGGTTTTATGGACCTACAGAACGTCTTACAGAACAAGTACCGGAGAGACCCCATTCACGATGGCTTTCGGAGTGGAAGCGGTCATCCCAGTAGAGGTCCAGCATCGGACATGGAGGATAATCGAGTACAACGAGGAAGCAAATGAAAATGATATGGCTGTATAGAGAGACTTGATTGAAGAAACAAGAACCTCGGCAGAGGTGAGAAATGCAGTCTATAAGCAACGAGCCGAGAAGTACTACAACTCACAGGTTAAAGATAGAAAATTCCAAATCGGTGACCTAGTGATGCGAAGGATATTAGCAGTCCCAACTGGAGTATTTGGTCCGAAATGGGAAGGTCCGTTCAGAGTAACAAAAAGTTGGCCAAATGGGACATACGATCTGGAGGATATGCAAGGTAGTTCTTCGGCATACACGTGGAATGCGACACATCTCAAGAAGTTTTACCAATGAAGACTTATGTAAATTTCTCAAGAAAACCTTGCTTGTCCAACATGTATAGGGGCAAGCAAGTCCATAATAGACGTGGATGAATCTGTAAAGTTATTATTGAATAAAGAGAATTCCTTTCGAATTGATGTATCAAAAGATGTCTCAAGTTATAAGCTCTAAAGACTTACAAGTCCACAATAAAGGCAAGGTATTGAGACTAACCCTAAGGTTAAAACCATTAAAAGGGAGTCCTTACCAATCAATAAGCCTACATCCAAAGAGATGAAAAATAAGGTGTAAATTCGCGATTCCATAAAATGGAAAAGTAAGACGAATCAATTAAAACACCATACATCAAAAAGCGAGCGCTAAATAACTAAGACAGAAGTATCAACAGCGGGAGTAAAATATAAGCGAAAGCCAATAAAAGAGAAACTGTCAATGCATTAAAACGGCAAAAGGTGTTCCGAGTACATATAGGGCGCCTTCAAGGGCGAAAAAGCAAAAGTAAGAACGTCTTCAAAGACAATTGAAACAAAAAGAAAGAAAAACCATCATATCAATGCCCGCCAGGCTGGTCGCCTACCTGCTCGCCAGCCTGGTCGCCAGCCTGTCCGCCTGCCTGGCCGCCCACCTGCTCGCCGGCTCCTGAAGGAGAGAGACCTGGGAGAACCTCGAAGGGAGATAGACCCTCAGTGTCCACCATCGCATCATCTTCAGCATTAATCTGAAGAGGCGGATAGTTTCCACCGATGATCTTAAGTGTCGAAGGCACAACACTTAGATCGACTCCCATTTCTTCAAGATCCCCGATGTCCACCACCAAACCTTCCTTAAGAGGACGTTCGGTAAGGAAGTCGGTGAATTCCTTCTTCAAAGCAGTCCAGGGGTCCTCATTCTCACCAACAGCATGGTGATAGGCCCGTAGATTCTCGGCAAAGGCATATACGAAGCCAAAGTCAGAGGACTCGGCTCGAATGTTAGCAACAGCTTCGGGAGTATAGCAGTCAGTATGGGCCGCTTTGTGCTCGGCAAGTTGGGTCTGGGTCGTTTGGAGTTCGTTCTCCAACTCGGTAATCCTCCTCCGAGTCACTCTGTTCTCTTCCAACTGAGCACGCAAGCTCGTCACCTCAGCACGTAAACTCTCAGCCTCGGCATGGGCCCTCTCAGAGCTGGCAAGGGCCGACTTCTCAGCATCCAAAGAGGCCTTGGCTTTGGCCTCAGCTATAGCTATCTTCTTCTTGGCCTCATCTCTTTCTTTCTTCACATTATCTGATAGCACAGCGTAAGCTTTCTCCAAGGTGACGGCTTGCTCAAGGGCGCGCTGAGCACTGAAAAGAGCCCCACTCGTATGATGCATGGCCATACGGATATTATCCGTCATTGACTGGCGCTGAGCGATGTCTTCTTGAGGCTGAGACCAGTGCCTAACGGTGGATTCAACGGCAAGGCGAGTAGAACCCTTGAGCTCGTTGAGAGACTTCGGAGGACGGGCGAGTGCGAAATGATGTACAGCTGCTCTCCGGTGTTGGTAGCGTGAGGGATCGTACCTGAGTAAAAAGTCAAAATAAGTCTAAAGCAAGCCTGAAAAATGTTAAGTATAAGTATGCTACAGGATTGTGGAGTATTACCCTGCTGCTCGATCCTGATCCCATCCAAGGATCGAGACATCCGATAGCTGCCCAACAGATCGTATGGGGGCAGGAGCAGAGGAGGTGCCAACAGAAGCAGGAAAAGTTGGCTCGGGAACCTCGTCTCGGCCCGAGCCTCCTGGGGCTGAGGATCTGGTAATTCGGGCTCTCTTGGCAGCCTCACCCTCACGCTCAACGCGTGAACCATCTCCTCGGAGCACTCGCTGGGTGCCACCGCTTGGAGAACTACTCGGGGCTTGACGATCCTCGGTACGAGGAGCCCGAGGGGCAGCAGACCGAGTGTTCGGCCCAGGACCACCAGTCTTTTTGGTCGTCTTGGCGGCGATCTGAGCGGCTAGCACCACGGACGGGGGATCCCTCTTGGTACGTGCCATCCCAAATTTCTGGTTCAAAGTCTTGAAGGATGGAGGGATGGCAATGGACACTTCAGGAACTGCAGGCATGAAGAGGCATGAAGAGGCAATAAGGAATGTTAAACAAGGAGTCAAAATAGATATACCTGTGGGACGAACAACCTGGGCTCGTAGATGGTGAGGAGTGGTAATTAACCTCGAGGCGACGCGGCAGCTGAATTTGTTCAAGTAGTCAAAGGTTTTGTCCTTCTTGTTCCGACGGCAAACAAGAATGCAAGTAAACTTGAACTCCTCAGATAAGCTCGTCTTCTTCCAGCGTTGAGGGATCAAACCTGCAATACAAAGGAACGAAGACATCAGACACAATATCAAAAAAGAGTTTTTTAAGATTCAAAGCATGTAAACAAATCCTACGCTGCAACTCGCCAAACTCAGTAGGGGACATAATTCGTCCCCCAAGACCCTCATTGTTGTCGGGAGCCCGCCAATCACCGCCAATGAAAAAGAATTGTTCTTTCCAGTCTCTCACTTTGTTTGGCAGTCCCTCAAGGATCTTCATGTCACTCCTCGCCTTAAGGTAATAATAACCTTGGCCCTCCTCAGAGCACTTGCTAAGGCAGAGGGTGTAATTCACCTCTTGAGGAGTCAGGCGATCCTTGTATTTCTCCAAGGCAAAAACCGTGCACAGCGATATCAAGTACGTCCACGCGTTGGGAGTTAGCTGGGTGATTGTTAAACCCGTTGTCTCCAAAAAATGCCCGATAAGAGGATGCAAGGGTAACGTCACACCAGCAGCCAACGTATGCACGTTTATGGCCGTCAATCCTTCCGGAGGGCGATCAGCTCTTTCTTTCTCCCGGGGAGCATACATAGTAACGTCACAGGGAATATGATATTCTTTCCGAATATGGTCAAGATCGTCTTCATCAATAACGCTCACTATGGAATTCGCCTTAAAAGGTGTACGATCATCTCTTTCGAGTTCCCGATATTGCCGAGGCGGTGTCGGGAAGTCAGCAGCATACCGCTCGTAGTACGCCCTCCAATCAAACTCCTGTGCAATGCCTTCAGGGATAGACCTCTCAGACATGTGTGGTTGGGGGAAGCTAACAGACTCAAACCACTCAGTGATTGAGTCGTCGCTATCGCCACTACTGGAGAGTATTTTGACGTCCTCCGCGTCATCCCCCTCTGGGCGAGCAATAGGCTGCTTGATTTCTTGCTCGCCCGGTTGCTCACCGATATGCTCGCAAGGATGCTCGCCAGCCTCCTCGCAGGCCTGCTCGCCTTCTCTCGCCAAGAACCGATTTACCTCCTCAACCGCGGAGTCGGACGCCGCCAAATGAACCGAGGATAGGCCCGCAATCGGACCGCCCTCCTCTACATTCTCCACCATGGGCCGTTTGCCCAGATTCCGGTGAGAAATCGTCTGGCTCGAGGATGACGACATAGATTCAGGAAGAAAGAGGTAAAGACAGGGTTGACCCTAGGGTGTGATTAACTAAGGATGGTGGGCGTCGTCAACAAAATCTCAAATCAGAAAATCCGGCAAACAAGTTTATAAGGTAGACATGCAAAAAATTAAAACAAAATGAAGGTAATGTGAACAAAGGATGAAAGGAATTGAGAAACTACCTGGGATATTGAGTCGAAAAACTGATCGCCGGAATCAGTGAAGATCGCTAGAGTCGCCGGAGAAAGATCAGAAATCGGAGCGCCGGAAAATTTTCAGAGGATAAGGGTAAATGAAGAAGATGATGAATAGTGGCTAAGAAGCCCTATTTATATGTTCGGGTCAAAGTGAAGAGGGAAAAGAATCTCAGGGACCAAGTTGCAAAATATTTGAAAAGTTTCTGAAAGGGCACGTCTTTTCATGCGACTGATTGGCGCACGAAACGAGGAGGCGCCTCGTTTTCAGGGGAGTTGCCTTAAATGTTGAGGAGAGAGAGGGCGAGCAGGAGGGCGAGCTCCAGGGCGAGCACCACGTTACTCGCTAAGCTTCTCGCCCAGTTGCTCGCCCAGTTGCTCACTAACATGGTGTAAGATCAATTCCAGCATATACTTTGATGACAAATCAAAATATATACTGAGGGGCAAATGTTGATAAAAGGATCTAAACTTGAGATAAGCTTGAGGATTAGAAGTATAAAATGGCAAGAAGTTATAAGCTGCTCGCCTACGTGCTCGCCCACATGCTCGCTCAAGATTAAAGGTGTCAAAGCAACGAGCCTACGCGTCCTTTCCCCAGTTGCTCGCACCAATGCTCGCCCAGCTGCTTGCCCAGATGGTCGTCTTTAGCCTGAATATAACAAGGCAGCGAGTTCAGAAGATAAGTCCATGCTGCTCGCCCACTTGCTCGCTACATTGTCCGTCTCTCCTTCGGGGTAAAGAAGACACAAGATGTCCGAGGAACCTGTATGAAAGGTCCAGATTGTTGAAGGCTAGAGTTAATGGGGCAAAGCTTGGAGGGGATGACAAGTGGAGGACACTTGTCACCCCCACAAGCCATATGGCTTAAAAAGAGGCCACCTCATCCTTAGAAGGGATATAAATAAGAGGAAAAACCTCATTTGTAAGGATTCAATTTCCAAAATATAAGAAATACAATACACAATTCCTCTCTCTACTTTTCCAATTATTACTCCTATTACTAATCAAAATTACATCTTTAGATTATTGATTGAGTGATTTTCTCCGTATAAATTAGCCACATAAATCATTCGGTTATATAAATTGCTCAACAGTGACCACCCAAACCAGACTCATCAATCATCGTATGATAGCTTTGGAATTCATCCACCGGTGTCTCAGAGCATGGAGTAGGCGAATCACGGCTCGAACCACCAATCTCAAATCTCTCACCTCCACTACTACGAAACTGATCATAGAAGACAACCACTGTTTCAAGATTATAATTCCACCGGGTTTCGCCAAGTACGGTCCAATTGTAATAGTATGGAGTAAAACCAGACATCACGAGATGAGTTAGAATCTCATACATGCTCAAAATTCTCTTGTTACTGCACTTTTTTTGAACAAGGACATCTAATATGGCCATACCTATCGATGCAGTGTGGATAACGAGAGGCAAACTTAGTAAACTCATGAATGTTCTTGTAAAATTCAGGGTTGATCGATCCTTGTATCAAACGAGGCATTTGATACATCCAACGACGATCAGGAAGTTCCATCTGATTTAAATTAAGAATACATCACATTAGAATTATAAAAAAATTCGCCAGAGTTTCGACTGTAAACAAGCATATCCGATTTTTTAAAACAAAAAATCCACTACATATAATCATACATCAATTACACAACAAAATTCTAACAAAATTAGAATTAATCCCCAATAAAAGTAGATATATCCATAAATAATTAATGTACAACTTGCAAATAATGCTAAACTTATCACAAATCGAACACACAAATTATGTTTTATATCTAACATGTATTTTATCAAGAAAATAAACTTTATTCAACATTAGAAATTAAACGGTAAAAATGTAAAAATATACGGTCAAATTGAAGCAACGAGCACAATGTGACAATGGGCCCGAACGATTGCAACCAACACGTTGAAACAATATTTCTTCACATTTGAGAGATTTTTGAAGGTTGGGGGGGGTAAATTTTCGTGAATGAAAAGGAAAGAAAAGGGCAGTGGCTGGCCTATATTCGAAATTTAGCGACCGCATTTTTATTTTACCGACCGTTTTTTTGGTCGCTAATTATGAACATCAAATCGGGTAATAATTGACTACCTACCCGCTTTCGGATTTCAAAATTAGCGACCGAAAAAACGGTCGCTATTTTATTTTAAAATTACCGACCGCCACGTCGGTCCCTAATTTTGTCAGTCCGCAGATTAGCGACCGATTTGGCGGTCGCTAATTTATTTTAAATTTTGCGACCGCTTTTTCGGTCGGTATTCGGTCGGCAAATTACCCTTTTGACCATTAGTCAACATCGGTCGCTAATTACATAATTAGCGACCGTCTCCGGGAGGTCGCTAATTTCCGGTCGGTAAAACCTGTCTTTTTTGTAGTGTAATGGGTCTCCACTGTGATGCTAGTCAAAAAGTTTAATAATATTTAGATATATTATATCGATTTCATCAATCCAAACGTAGCCTGTTCAAGAGACCATTTCCCATGCCTTACATAGAGCACTTGATAGACTCTTTCTTGGCCTGCAATGTAATGGTATAAGAGCAAATGACGACATTTAAAGGCTTAATACAACACTGGGTCATTCGGCTAAAGTAGTATTGTAAAGGCAGGACAAATCTTTGACTCAAGTAATTAATCACTTTAATAATTTTTATTTATGTTGTCACAAAGATTGTATATATGCTTATTTAAACAATTGAGATTATTTATATAGAAAAATATGGGTTAATTATATCAAAAAAATTATATTATTATTATTATTATTATTATTATTAATTTTTAGCATAATCAACCCAAACTTTTTAATATAATTAATCTGTATTTTTCAATATAAACAACTTCAAGTATTGTTTAATGACCGAGGTGATTTATACTCTATAATCATAAACCACGCTGCGCCTCGTTGCATATCTGCATATATAAATATATAGTTAAAATATTTGATATTTACAAGAAAATTATATTCAACTTATTATACATAGGGTTTGTCGTTAGTGCCGCTCCTGGCCGGTCAAACATTGGTATGCTTGCTTCTTAATTAACACTATACATAATATATATATGCACCAAACTAATATTATGAATACCAATCAAAGCAAAAGCAAAGCATTAGTACTAATTAATTTAAGTTACATTAATTTTTGCGATGGCCTCCAAAACCTTGTTGCTCACCATCACGGTGGTTGCCCTAATTGCAGCTCCTGCAGCTTATGCAACTGATTACGTGGTCGGAGATGATTCAGGATGGACATTGGGTTTTAATTACACTGCATGGGCTCAGGGAAAACAGTTCTGGGTTGGAGACACCATCCGTACGTTTATAATTATTACTCATTATATATATTTCAAATATTGTTTTGTGTGTTATGCTTTAATTTTTTCTATATATATATAATGATCAATTATAATATGACTTAAGTCTCCTTTGAATCTAAATATACTTATGTATATAAACTATCACTGTTATGAAAATATATTTAAATTTTTACGACAGTAATATTATATATATGTACATAATAGTAATAATGCGTACACATAATATTTAACAAAATTGAGGTCACATACATTTTTGTCTTACAATATAATTTTGGGAAAGCAGTCCATAAACAACTCATGGATATACCCACAAATAATACGTATTTGCTTTTAATTAAAAGCAATTTATGTGCAAACACATTTCACTTTTGAAGGAGTATATACAGAGAAAAAGTTAATTAAATGCCGATACTAGCTACATGCAATCTGATCACTTATAATTTCAATTTTTTTTATTTGCAAGAGGTGATCATTTAAGAATCTAAACTATATATGGACCTAATTCATTTACGACTTTGCTAACATTAATTAATTTATTAATTAATTGTAGTGTTCAACTATGGTGTGGGAGCTCATAATGTGTACAAAGTGAATGGAAGCGCCTTCCAGCAATGCTTAGTGCCACCACCTTCGGAGGCTCTAACCACCGGAAAAGACAAGATTACCCTTGCGACGCCGGGGAGGAAGTGGTACATATGCGGTGTTGGTAAACATTGTGACAACGGCATGAAACTTGTCATTACAGTTTCATCTGCTCCTTCTTCGTCTCCGTCTCCGTCTCCGTCTCCATCTCCATCTCCAATTTATGAAGCTCCCGTGATGAAGGTGAAGAAATCAATGAGCTTTTGGACCAATTTGAAATGGATGATCCACTCTTAATTAAAGCTGTCGTTTCGTTGTTGGAGGATCGAGTAATATTTAGATAATATATATGGTGATTATCCTTTTTGTTTTCTTCATTAATTTATAATGTTTTTATTTGAGAGACATGCGAAAATCATAATAAATTTCACTTTATAATTCTTTTCCTTTTTTATCTAAGTGTAAGTCTCTTGTGCACCAGTTATACGGTGCAACTCAAATTCAATTTTTAAAAGTTAAACAAAATACTACTGAAAAGTTAAACATGTTATTACTGAAAAGTTAAACATGTTATTACTAGTAGGCGTTTAGTCGGTCTAGTAGCTGTCTAATGGGCTCTAGGCGCCGACTACTATCCCTAAACGTTTTCTTTAGCGACTTGGTGTAAGTCGGGTCGGCCAAGGGCCGACTAGCGACTAGTCGCCGACTAATCGGTCAAGTCGACCGACTTTTAGAACAGTGGGTTGGATTTAGATCTTTTTTTTTTTTCAAAATTCGGGTAACTTGTAATTTCAGAATTTTTCGCTCCCAGATATGTTACAATTTGGGCAAATGCGTATTACAAACTTACAATTAGGCAAATGTGTTACTTAATTTATTTTTTATTCTCTTTGTTGATTTATGTTAATAATATATTGTTCATGTACTAATACATCATTTAATACATTATATATGTTATATAAAATATAATATATATTTTCTAAGAAAAAATAAACGTTTGTATATACAATAATACACATTTGCAATAACACACATTTACTCTAATTATAACATACATTTGCAGTAACACACGTTTACTCTAATTGTAACACACGTTTACTCTAAATGTAACACACATTTGCAGTAACACAAATTTCCTCTAATTGTAACTTACATTTGCAGTGATACACATTTACTCTAATTGTAACACATATTTGCTCCTCAATTTGTGTTATTATATGAGTATATATGTGTTACTATATGATAAAATGTATTTATTAAGAACAAATATGTATTACACATACAATGTAACATATACATGTATTACATTGCATGAAAAATATTTATTTCTACAAAAACAATGAATATGTGTAGAAAATAATATTTAGTCTGTTTGTAACACACATTTTGCCTTAAAGTAACATGCATTTGTCAAATTGTAATATACCTGGGAGCGAAAAAAATTAAAATTTCAAGTTGCGCGAAGTAAGGATAAAAAATATTCAAATCCGACCCAACCCGGTTTACACCCGCAAAATTTTCAAAAATAAATATTTTTACGGTAGAAATTTGTATATAAGTTTTTTGTCTTAATTAAAATAAAGAGCAAGGAAAATAATATTTTAATATTTTCTGATATACTCACGATATTTTTTTTTTTATAATCACTGATATATAACGATACTGAGTGGAAATGATATTTTCATAATATTTATAAAAAATTAAAAATATCGATAAATATCGGTCTGCAATATTAATATCGCTTATTTTTTTCATAAATTAAACTAAATGTCGTTAAATATTCAAAATATCGATAAATTTAAAAAAAAATCTAAAAAGTAGTGTATACTTATAAATTTATCACAATTATAAAAGTTGTTCAAATTCTTTTGTTAAATTTATGTATTAAATGTTTATTTTTAGATTTTTATAAATTTTAAATTTACCGATCGATATATCCATTGGTATTTTCACAAATTTAAGATCTCGATATTCCATCGATACCGATATTTTCAATCTTGATAAGTCTATTGTACATAAGGTGCACCGTGCAATTCATATGTATTTTTTTAAAAATTAATAATCTTATTACAGTAAAATTATCATCAAATGTAATTAAAAAATTAATTCAACGTAGAGTAATTTTTTTTAAGATTAGTCTTGTATGCACCAGTTACACGATGCAACTCAAGTTCATTTTATAAAAGTTACACAAAATACTACCGAAAAGTTACACATGTTATTACTGAAAAGTGTATCTTTCGTAGTGTAACTTTTCAGTAATAACTTATGTAACTTTTCAATAATAAATTGTATAACTTTTAAAAAATAAACTTGAATTGCACAGGGATTTACTATTTTTTTAATAACAAACACTTTATGCATATAAAACTTAGCCAAAATAATAAAAGTAGTAATACTATTTTATTAGTAGTGTCGTTGGAGAGGAGCAAATTGAGGATGCAGCTTCTTCTTCTTCCAGTATACAGGCGCTTTCTTTCCATCAAATTCTTTGGTAATCCACTCACAAATTCATCTCATCTTTTCCCCACTCCCACTCGTCATCTTCACAAACCCACTAACATTATTGCTTTAAAAATGGCCTCCGAGTCGACCGCTGCCCAACTCACTCACGCCATCACTCTCCCGGGTCAACTCGACCAACCGCTCACCGTCGTAGCCGCCGCAGGTGTTTCTGAAACTGATTTCAGGTATACCTATAAGATTCTGTTGGAGGCCGTGCTTTGAACTAGTGAATTGATGTTATTCTGGATTTTGTTTGCGCTTTGATTTAGAGGCAGTGACCGAATTCGGGTTGTTCATTGTCGGAGTTTCTTGTGGAAGTGCAGTCTTAAGTTTTTGTATGATACTATGCGGTATTGTGCTTTATGCATCCACATTAGTTGAGGAATTTCATCCTGATATCAGTGAACACATTCCAATGTAACTTGCCAACCCTATTGAAAATTTCAATATATATGCTTTACTTTTTGGGTTGGTTGTGCTATTGGAGTGGGGCTGTCATCGAGGAAAAAGGAAAACTTGCAATGAGAGGACTGTGGTGCTTTAATATTTAATAATCATATGGAGGAAATATTTTTTGGAAGAATAAATGATGATCTGATGTCAAATCCAAGACTAACATCATGTGCTCGAGCTAAATTAGTTTTGTATTTCTAGAATTCTAAATGTCATCTTTTTATCTGTTAAGCTTTATGATAATATTGACAGTTAAGACAGCATAGCAGAGTTGAAGACTTTTCAAGGGCTTCAATCTTCACTTGTAGCTGACATTTGAACAGTTCTATAGATTCCTGTCTTAAATGTTATCAACTTTTTTTTAGTGTGGAAAATTGTTTGATGCTTCTTTTAGTGTATAGATGTCACTTGAACTTGTGCTTAGCATAAATGTTAAGGTCGGGAAATGGTTTATGCAAATATTACTAGCTATATGGTGCTTCGGCCTATTTCTCTGGTTTTAGTGAGTCTACTGCTGTTTCAGGAATGCCATCGAATGTAATTTGTTCAAACAGTGGTTGAAGAACATACAAACAGAAAATGGACTGCTTACTGGTGGAGCCATGTCTGTTAGACAAGTAATCATTCAGGTCTGTGCTTCTCTACCTGTTTACATTATTACTGCATTGTCCAGTGGGCTCAGTTTTTATACTGCATATTTTCATGGCTAAGTCAATATTTTTGTTAAAGAAAAGTTCACTAATACTTATTGTTTTTTCCATTTTTAACATGGTGCTAGATGACCTTGATTATGGTACAGTTTAATTGAATTGATTCTGGCTAATATTTTAGGGCCTATATGTGTGTATTCTATTGTTCTTTCTTGTGCTTGATATACATATTCCTGTTTATTTTTCATGTTTCTGTTGATATGGAAAGATAATGAAAGTGCACAAGCCTACATGTATTCTATTGTTCTTTCTTGTGCTTGATATACGTATTCCTGTTTATTTTTCATGTTTCTGTTGATATGGAAACATAATGAAATTGCACAAGCCTACATATAACTGAAGAGAGTTAGAAATCACATTCTTACGTATTACATATGTGATGTTATTATTGTTGTAAAAATGATAACTTCTTACCTAAATGTCAATGCAACTTTATGTTAAGGTAAGATAATAATAAGATGATGGATGTGCTAATTTTTCTTGTTTATTTGGCTAACTATCGTCAAGTTTCCTGACTTCTTATAATTGTTTCTAAACAGGGTGTAGATATGTTTGGGAAGCGTGTTGGATTTCTTAAGTTCAAAGCAGACGTAATTGATAAAGAAACAGGGAATAAGGTCTCTCGTGTTTTCTGCAATAAGACTTATCTTTACTCGAACATATTATTTGCTTATTTATCTTTTTCTGTAATGTACTTTTCCTATTTAGCCTAAAGTGGTGAACGAATATTGGAAAACAACTTAGTTAATGATTGCTTTGTGAATATCTCCTTCTGGATTTGTGTTGGTTGCTAAGCCAATAGGAGTTAGTAGGCTTTCTGGAAAGTGCATTTTATGGTCATCTCCCTGAAAATGTAAGAAGGTACTCCATCTGACCCATTTTAATCGTCCTTTAAGGATAAATTAAGAAAATCATTAAATAGCAATTATTATATGTGAAATGTAACATTTGTACCCTTTTGTTTATCTACATGGAGTAAATTTGCTCATTTAATGCATAATATCAAAAAGAAAAAAAAAACAGTTGGACAATTAGAATATGATATTTAGTTCTCATAAATTGGAGCAGAATAACAATTATTTTTTGTCAAAAAATCTTCTCTAGAAAGACATTTAAAATAGGTCGAAGGGAGTATACAATTTTGACAGAGGGAGCTGATTGAAATACTAATTTTCCCAAGACCAAGATATAACTTCACCTCCTTGGTAGGAGTATTTTCAATTTCTCAATTTGTTTTCCCCTTCAAGGATTGTGTAATCTATTTGTGTATTTTTATGGACAGGTTCCTGGCATTGTTTTTGCACGAGGACCAGCTGTTGCGGTGCTGATCCTTTTGGAATCAGATGGAGAGACCTATGCAGTGCTGACTGAGCAGGTAGTTTTTCATAATTTTATATTGCTGTAACCAATTAACGTTATTGTAACTTATAACCCCCGAACTCTGATCATTTCAGTGGTAATTGAAGGTTAGGGTCCCTGTTGGAAAGCTTGTATTGGAGTTACCAGCTGGAATGTTGGATGATGATCATGGTGATATAGTTGGAACGGCTGTTCGTGAGGTCTCTCTCTCTCTCTCTCTCTCTCTCTCTGATATATAGTCCACTAAATAATCAGTATGACTCAGGCTTCAGTATAAACTAGGTTCAGTTGCACACTGGTTCAACATCTTGTTAAATTTGAGTTCAGAACATAAGTTGAAATGATTTTGGGTGTCCGACAGGTCCAGGAGGAGACAGGATTACACTTAAATCTGGAAGATTTAGTAGATCTTACTGCCTTACTAGATCCATCAACTGGATGTAGAGTATTTCCATCTCCGGTGAGACTTCTTTATTGATATTTTATCTTGATATAGAAGTTCTTTCCTTTTCATTGAGAAAGGAATTGCATACTAGATTGATATTTCTGTTACATATCATTGTTGGATTAATTCTCTGAGTGGATTTGCTGATGGTGCGATGTAATTAAAGCATCCCAGTTATTACCTTTATTTTCACATCTTGTGCCTTAGATAGTGATTTCATAAAGGCCCTTATTAAAAGAAATTTGAAAGACTAGTTGAACAGTCTGATATAATGTATTTCTTCCACCTCATTTCCAGCAGATGATTTGCCATCTTACCCTCACTCATGTAAACCATCACAATATTGTCTATACAGTGGCTTTTCTATTGCAAATAAAATACAAATTTAATTGAAATTGAATTGGCTGAATTCCCAATGTAAATCCAACCTAGAGATGATGTCCTTTGCTATAGTAAGATGCCATACATCATGCCAAATACTTTCTGATTCCTAATCATAATAACTTTCGTTGTAATATTTTCTCCATTTTTCATTGGGTTATTTAATCCAACTGACATTTTAGATTTTAGGGCGGGTGCGACGAAGATCTTGGTCTGTTTTTGTACAGAGGAAGTGTGGATAAAGAGATAATAAAGCAGCTACAAGGAAAAGAAACAGGGCTACGTGATCATGGTGAGTTGATACGCTTGCATGTAGTTCCTTACAAGAACCTGTGGCGCATGACCCCTGATGCAAAAGCCCTGATGGCTATTGCACTATACGAAATGGCCAAGAGAGATGGCTTTCTCAAACATACATGATTAATAGAAGCAGTACTTCAACTTCTGTTCATTAGCACAGTATATAGTGAGTGGATCAAGCTCTTAAATTGAGTGATTTTCACAGACACCTGATAATGTGAACGAGTCTTTTTAGAGAATTGGGTCTACCCTTGTCTCAGATGCATGCGTAATGATATGTCTCCTGTGAGCCCGCGCCTCGGGGTGGATATCAGTACTTCTAAAATAAAGTAATATTTTCAAAATTTTAAAGTCTTGTATAAGTGTTTGTTTGTCCCAGTGTCAGTGTGATTGTAAAATTCAGAGTGGATACTTGTCCCGCGTGTAACTTTGATTGCTAACTCAATCAACAAAAATATATGTATACATATATATATTTGATCGTGGTCTAAACTATCGGTCGCTTAAATGTATCACTTTTCTCGTGTTGTTATTGTCTCTCTGAATCATTCCATGGAGCTTCCATTTGCTAAACAAGAAGCGAGAAAGAACTTTATTTATAGCACCATTTCCTTTTTCCCTGTGTTTTCGTCTCTCTGTTCTTCGGTTGCACCTTATGAAGAAGGTAACCCCTGTGTGGAGCAACAGAGAAGCGATGCTAAGCTATCTAAAGTATTTTGTGAGGAAGGAGGCCACTAAGGTGAAGATTTGTATTTTTTACTATTTCTATATTGCCCTTGACATAACTTGTTAACAATACCTCTGAGATGTGTTAAACAAGACACACGAAAACATTGGGAAAAATTATGTATTAGAATCAATTGATATGAGTGTCTGTATATATATAAAGGACTAAGCTAATTAAGGTAACCTCATTTAATGTTCTAATCTCTACCAAATATATACATATTATTCTAACACTCCCCCTCAAGTTGGAGCATAGATATTGATCATGTCTAGTTTGTTACAAAGATAGTCAATCCTAACTCCATTAAGGGCCTTCGTAAAGATGTCCCCTAATTGATCTTCAGTTTTCATATAATCTGTCGAAATCACTCCTTGTTGGATTTTCTCACGAACAAAGTGACAATCAATCTCAATGTGTTTGGTTCGCTCGTGATAGACTGGATTAGACGCAATATGAAGCGCATCTTGATTATCACACCATAATTTCGCAGGTATTGAAACCTTCAGACCAACTTCACTTATGAACCCATGAACCCAAACTATTTCACACACAGCCTTGGCCATAGATCTATATTCAGATTCTGCACTAGAACGTGAGACAACGTTTTGTTTCTTACTTTGCCAAGAAATCAAGTTTCCCCCAAAGAAAACGTAATAGCCTGAAGTCGATCTTTGATCTTCTTTCGAACCTGCCCAATCAGCATCAGAAAAACACTCAATCTATCGTAACCATGGTCACTATACACAATTCCACGTCCAGGTGCACCCTTCAAATAGCACAAGATCTGCTCTAAAGCCTTCCAATGATCTACAATCGACGATGACATGTACTGAGACACAATACTTACTGAATAAGCAATGTCAGGACGTGTCATTCTGAGGTAGTTCAATTTTCCAATCACCCGTCTGTATCTTCCAGGATCATCAAATAAATCACCTTCTTTCGTGAGTTGTAAATTGGGAACCATAGGAGAGTTACATGGTTTAGCTCCCGATTTTCCTGTTTAAAAAAGTAAATCTAGGACATATTTTCTTTGAGACAAGAAAATTCCCTTCTTATATCTACTCACTTCAATACCAAGAAAATATTTAAGTGTCCCCAAGTCTTTGGTAGTGAATTAAGTAGGAAGAAAAGCTTTCAAAGATGCAATTCCTTTAGGATCACTTCCAGTGATTACAATATCATCCACATACACTGTCATCAATATAATACCACTCTCAGAATTCATATAGAAAACAGAATCATCAGACTTACTTTGCTTCATACAAACTTCTCAATCGCACGAGGAAAAGTGTCAATCCATGCGTGAGGACTCTGTTTCAAACCATACAATGACTTTCGAAGATAATATACCTTATTACTCTCCCCTGAGCAACAAATCCGGGTGGTTGCTCCATATAAATAGTATGAACAAGATCACCATGGAGAAAATCATTTTTGATATCCAACTGGTGTAAAGGCCAGTGATGTGTAGCTGCTAGTGACATCAAAAGTCTAATCGAGGTGAGTTTGGCAACCGGAGAAAAAGTATCAGAATAATCAATACCATAAGTTTGAGCATATCCTTTAGCAACAAGGCGGGCTTTCAGACGAGCAACAGATCCGTCAGGATTGACTTTGATAGTAAACACCCATCAGCCTATTCTTTTACCCGCAGGAAGATCCACCAATTCCCAAGTCCCAGTTGAATCTAATGCATGCATCTTCTCAATCATGGCATTACTCCAGCCATAATCAGTGTTCTAAAAGTCGCTAGTCGCTAGTCGGTCGGACCACTAGGGTCTAGCGACTAGAGGGACTAGTCGGGGACTAGTCGGAAACTCCTAAACGGTAAATATAATTAATTATTTAATAAATTAATAATACATTATGTATAAAATAATAATAAACTTTTTTTAATATTTTTTTAATTAATAAAATTATAACCTGGAGGTCCACTGATAAATAAATGGGAAAGTTGGGCCAAAAGCCCATGAGACATATATCTAAACCTAAAATTTCAGAAACCCACTTATCCACATTGTACCATCTATTATACTCTTGTTCTCTTCCTCGGTCATTACCACGGATTTTCAGCGGCTGCCTCCTCCACCTCAACCGCCGCCTCCTCCCACGCCGACGCCGCCCACGCCTGTGCGCTACATCAGACAAAGTTGCCCTCCTCCCAAGCCGGCGCCGCCCACGCCTGTGCGCTACATCAGACAAAGTCGCAGCCTCGCCTCCGCGCTGCCACACGCGATGCACCCGCTGCCTTCGACGATGTCGTACTATGTTTTACTTACAAATCATTTCGCCAGGAATTAAGTCGTCCAAACACCGGTCATCTGTTCGCCGAAGAAGACAGCAGCGCCGCCGGAAAAGCTCACCAATCGACGCCAGAGAAGACATCTGGACGTGTAAGTCGCCGACTTGGCGCCAAGACCCGACTAGTCGGCGTCTAGGCTCTGACTAAAGACCCGAACATTTTTTCTTGCCGATTTGGGGTTTATCGGGTCGACCGACTAGCGACTAGTCGGCCGACTAGGCTGTTTTTTAGAACACTGGCCATAATGGGCTAAAGCTTCATGGATAGTTTTAGGAACAGTCTCAAGTGAAGAAATCAAAGCTCGAGAGGAATGAGACAAATGATCATAGGAAACAAAAGATGAAATAGGATAAGTGCAAGAGCGTTTACCTTTTCGAAGAGCAATATGAAGATCATCACTTGGAGAAGGATCTGCCGACGAAGACATTGGCGCATCAGGACATGAAACTGGCGAAGTAGGAACCAAATCAGCAGTAGGAGGGGTAGATAGTTGTGGACGACGAGAGTATGTATGTAGGATAGGAGGTTTAGTGGACTCAGGTGGAGGAAGAACCGGTGGAGTAATTGAGTATACTAGAAAGTCTGTGTCCTTCCCCTCAATGGAAGAAGAAAGGGATTGAGAGAAAGGTGTATGTTCAGAAAACGCAACATCAGCGGACACAAGATATCTGTTGAGACTAGGACAAAAATACCGATACCCCTTTTGTACTCGAGAATATCCCAAGAAAAATGCACTTCAATGACTTAGGGTCAAGTTTTCTAACATGAGGTCGAACATCCCGAACATAGCATGTAAGTTAAGAACATATGATAATGACAATGAAGATGTTGGGTTAACAATTCCTAATCCTATGGCACGAGATTATGAGCCATCGGCTAAAGTAACAGAAAAGTGAGAAGTATGTGAATCAAAGGTAGAGAACAACTTTGAGTTACCTGCCATATGATCTATGGCACTAGAATCAATGACCCACCTAGAGGATGAGGAGACAAGACATGCATTAGGTTTATCTAACTCAGCAATGGTAGTGACCGAACTGGCTTGCAATTGCAACAACTTTGCATATTCACTAGCAAATATAGTGATAGATTCACTAGGGTGGCAAGAATTATTGCCACTGGCAGCCACATGAGCGGACGAAGGAGGCTTCTTATTACTCAACTTTGGACAATCTCGCTTGATATGTCCAATACCATGACAGTAACGACACTCCATATCTCTTGAGTACCCTTATTTTCATTCAACTTATACTGCGATCTCCCAAAGTCATATGTAATAGTGCAGCTCAAAAGGACATTGTTAGGTGTAGAGGCTGCAGCAGAGCTGGTGCGTTCAGTGCGAAGAATTCTGAGCTTCTTCCAGTGATGAAATCTGAGTATCAGAGAGAATCTGTGACTTAGCAGTTTCAAATTCAGGTGGGAGCCATACCAAGAAACTCATCACATACATTTTGCCCCGCTGGGAATGTTGGATATTGACATCCGGGCTCAACGGAAGCAACACGTTAAGTTCTTCATATGTTTTCTTGAATTCCATAAAGTACTCTGTTAACGATTTATGACCCTTCTCTGGCCTATAAAAAGCTTGACACACATCATATATTCGAGAAATGTTCCCTTCCCCGAGTACAAAAATTCAAGATATGAGATAATGGCCTTAACAGTCCTACAATGGGTAACCATCCCAATCACCTCACTACTGATACAATTACGTATCTGTAGAAACAAACGAGCATCATCTCGTGACCAAGTCAGTTTAGTGTCATTAGTGGGTAGATCATCAGTCATATGACCATCCATAGATACACTCAACAAATAAAGCTCAATAGTTTGACGACAATCCAAATAATTCGTGGGATTAAGTTTATGCTCCGTAATTTTAGCCATCGCAGGCATAACATCAACAGAAGGTTTTTTTCATGACCCATAATGAAGCACCAAACCAAAGACAATCAAAATTTCTAAAACAAAGGAACAAATAGAGTTGTACCCAAAACGAAATCACACACCGCTCGGATGTTGACTCAAACGGATACACCAACGGAAAACCCTCAACGAGACGAGTTGAACGATATCGGCCGGAGAAAATTCCGACAAAGGACGCACTGAAAAAATAAAGCTGCACAAAAGCAGTAACCCGACACGTGAGCCTCACACGCTCCAGCGCCGGAGCCGAAATTGCTGGCGAACTTTCGCCGGACGACGCCCCACCTACCTATGTTGGTGGTGTCGACCGGTGATGGCCGGAACAGGTAGAACCTAAAAACCCTAGGTTTTTTTCTGTGCGAAATTAAGCCCTAAATCGTACCATGTTCTGGTACCATGTTAAACGAGACACAAAAATATTGGAAAAATCTATGTATTAGAATCAATTAATATGAGTGTCTATATATACATAAATGACTAAGCTAATTAAGATAACCTCATTTAATACCCTAAATCTCTACCAAATATATACATATTATTCTAACAAGATGAAACTCCATTGCTTTTCAAGAGAGTCGAATGCTACTCTTAACATATTATTCTAACAAGATGAAACTCCATTGCTTTTCAAGAGAGTCGAATGCTACTCTAAGTTAGCTTAAGGTAGTGTTTGCAAATGCAAGTGGAGGAGGCAGGCAGAAGCACTTATATATAAAGCTTTTAAGAAGTGTTTTTAAACTCTGAGTAGAGTTTGCAAATGCCTCCTAAATAACCTGATAAATCATCAGAATCAGATTTCCATACAAACATGTAGATTTAAACAATAAAATGTACTTTAGCAACATATTACATTTCATAATTTTAAGAAATAATGCAACTGGAAATTGTTAATTTTATATGGTATGCATAGATCAACAAGACTTGGTGCAAAAGATTCTGTAGCTGATGCACAAAGCATAATCAAAGTTATATTGAATTATTCTGTTGCAGATGATATCCCCAACGAATTTGAACAGTGTATTATGTATTCAGTTATTTATAGTCCATTTTAATGCTCAAACATAACATGTTCAAAGAATTAGAATGTAAATTTTTTTATAAATCCATCTCATACAATAAAACAGAAGGCACCACGAAATCTCCAGGCAAGCAACGGGCATTAATATCCCGGGTTAAAATGATGTTTCTATCATATCTTATTTAATTATTAAATAATTACAAATTGATACAAAAGTAATGCATTATTTTTAAATAGGTACAAAATTTTTGCATAATAGTATAATCATAAGTTGAATAATAGAGTTATTCCTTTTTGCATATTGTACCTATTTGAAAATAGTGCATTTTTTTATATCAATCTGTAACTGACCCTTTTTTTAGCTCTCTGTTTTTCGTGGAGATCTCTCCATTATTCTCACACACGTTGCAAGAGTAGAGCACAATTCTCTGATCCAAAATAAAGCACCAAATTTCGAAGTTGGCGAAGGTGCTTAAATTTTGCTGCCCACAAAATCAGCATTGGTTGCTTCCCAGATAGTGGTACCATCACAAGTGCAAAGCGATTTGTAATTCTCACCAACTCCTGCACTTCTAGCTACCACTGCAGCTGCAATACCTTCGTCTGATCTATCTTCGCTTCCGTACACTGCTATTGATCGTCCAATAACATCAGATACCCTTAGCTTCTCCTTGGCCCCAGAATAGAACGCGTTTCCTTTTTCATCAACGTCTAGTGTTCCCAGGTCACCAAGTGGCTGAAACATCAAATATTTGATTCAATTGGAAATACACCAAACAAAGGTTTTGAGACAACTAATACTGTTAAGTGAAAATAACTAGTACTGACCAATGAATGTGTTTTGGTAAAACAACTAATACCATTTAAAAATATAATTGAAATGCACGGCTGGTGCGCATGTAAACATTTGCCAAGGATTTATTAGAGGTAGAAATCAGTAACTTCAGCTATTACAACAAAATAGGTACATACGATTAGCAGAAAACAAGCATGTTCCCTCATCATTATGGAATATGATAAAATTCAATGGTAAATAACAGAAACTGCCCTTGAGGTTATTATCTACTTACAAAAATCATATTCAAGCACGTTCAGAAATCTCAAATATCATCTTGGGGTACTACTACAAGCATGGTTTTTACCCCCTCTATTGGTGTAATTTGAATAATAAGAAGCAAAGTAACTGAGGTATTTGCAGTCTACAAACTTCATTGGATCTTTTTTGTATACAGGACTCAAAACTCCAAGGTGTAGTTATGTATGCCACAGCTAGCACCATCTAAGATCAACTTATTATTTGTTCAATCAATTAAGATTTTAAGAGAATACTGTAATGTGATGTGTGTAAAGCAAATAGCACTCAACGAATAATATTAGGTATGATATGATATGAAGTAGGACCGTAAAGAAAAATAGACACAATTCAGAGTGTAGGGTACTGGGAATACTATACCAACCTCTTTCTCATTGTTGGTGGGATCAAACACTTTACCAGTGCTGGCAGCACCCTTAGTCAGATCACCAAATTGGTTGATGGACCAACCATGCTTTCCACATGGTAAACCACTCAAGTTAGCTTCTACTCGAGCTAGCTCCATATTCACTTGGGCTAATCGAACGACTCCAAATATAGTTGGACCTTTAAATTCAGAAACAGCAGCTGAAACTAGAAAATCTGCAGCACAATTCAAATGCGGAAACTCCATAAATAAAAAATCAAATCTACACGGTAGCTGAGTTGCAGAATATTGATGTGAGGAAGATATAAATTATGTCAAGAGAAAACAAATACATAGATATAACTTGGTTATGTGGGTAAATTATGCCTTAGTCAAAGTTTGGATAAACTAAAATGTTGAAGTCAAAGGTTGGATACCAGTTCATCACAAAATGCAAAGAAGTTAACTAAAACAACAATAAAAATGAAGTAGGATATCAATTTGATACAAAATGTAAATGTTGGAAATTTAAAAGAAAATCCAAGTGCTGGATTTACCCTTTATATTGTGCTTCCTTACTATAACATTCAAATGACCACTTATCCATGTAGGTTGAGTACAATAAGAGCAGTGAATAGAAAATATCAGCCGCTAGGACATCACATATAATCAGATGAAGTGCATAATAATAATCAATAAATATATCTTGTTGTACACCTATTATGTCAAAATGAAGCTCATTAAGGCTCCCATAAATTTTACAAGGGAGATTTGATTGAGCTGAATCACAAATTAATGCAATAAAGTAAAGTGGTCAGTCCATTCGGTTTACATCCACAAATATGCTCAAAAAGAACAAGACATGCATAATTGTCCTTATTTGAAATACCATGAGCACCTATTTGTATAAATGTATGACAATTATAAGGGTAACAAATGAGGATCTCACTCCAAAATCCAAAAGCATATGTGAATACTGCAACAAATTAATTATAAATTTATATGTTCACATCTTATTATTTCATCAAAGATCAAACAACCTAATCTGGGTTCTTTACATATATATCTAAAAGAATGCATGCCCATCTAACACAACCAATAGCTGGTCACTTGCAAATAATGAAGATATAAAAGGGGAAAAAAAGGGAGAACATTTAAATGAGTTAATCTTGAGCAAGTCTCTTGTACAGTAGTTGTACAATACAGTTTTACACAATATGTTAAGTAAATCAACTAATACTGTTCAGTAAAAACAACTAATATTGACCAACTAATACCTTTTAGAGAAACAACTATTACTGTTTAGAAATGTACTTGAGATTCATGGTGCACTGCAGAAAAGACTCTGCTGACAATATTAATGAGAACTAAGGCACAAAGATGAATCAAGGCAAAACTAATTGATTGATAAGACAGAACAATGTGAAAAAGATCATGGCGTACCATCTGGCTGCCCTTGTCCAATTAATCTAGCTTTTCGACCAGTCTGCTCCAAGGCTTCTGTCAAGATCTTCACAGGTGAAGTTCCAAGAACCCGTACAACTTGATTTGCTAAGTCTACATCCACATTTTTTACACCTAGAAAATGAACAACAATCATAACTTTTGTTATATTCGTAGCAAAAACACTTATGCTACAAATCGACAAAAAGAAGCATGACTTTCTAAGTTCCCCACCATCAAGAGTCTGCAATTTATTCTTGACTGAATTAACACAGCCCTCACATTTCATATCCACCATATATTCAGTCTGCGGTTAGATAAAAAAGCGTAAGAGACAGTATAGAGAAGACAAAGACCAAAAATGCGTACAGCAAAAAAGGAAGAACGTAATGGACAAGATACAGAAACAGAAGGAATCAACAATCAGGGAATGCAGAAAAGGTTTAGTCCTTCCAAGAAACATGCATACCGACAAGCAACCGAATAGATATATGTTGATACCCAAATACCAAAAGCACAAATCTGATGATCTATACTAATTACACAGACATAACAGGGATAAAATATGCACGAGATACGTTTAAGAAAATAACATAAGCACTAACAAAAAATTACAAACGGAAGCAATGAATGTGTTTTTGGTGAGGCTACAATTTGATATCAAAACTAATATGATATTGATTCATAAAAACAAACTAATTACAAAAACATTGTAACATGAAACTGACTTGAATTAGTGCTCTAGAACATATCCTTCCATGATATGTTATTCTAAATCACTTCCTTTTTTTCCGGTTGGGGGAGTTAAATTTCGGTCACACATGCGACTCTGTGTCAGATACATGCAGCAGCTGCTTCAGCCATGTAATTAAGTTTGCACAGTCTCTGATCATAGACAGCTAAAATTGGGTTATGCCTATGCATTCCACCTAATTATTGACTTCAATCTGTATCATATATTTTAAATTATTCCAAGGTGTAATATACACAACAGAGCATCTGACAGTGCCTTCAGCAATTTTCACTAAGTCAGTAAATAATTTCTGAATTAAATTGTCATAAAATTTCAGAAAACATTACTTGGAGTTGGAGAGAATAAACTCATAACAGAAGCAACTTCAACAATCAAATAGTTAATAGATTCAAACCCACACCACTCAATTATGAAAGAAGAAAAAAAAAAAGAACCGAGTGATTTTTTATTTTTTATTTTCAAATCACACACACTAGTTCATCATCACTAGAAAGGAAAACATAACTCACCAGTAACTCCGGCAATACCGCCCCGTCCTGCAATCCAAATTCAAGTCAACCCCAAAGAGAAATTAAACTCGATGCGCCAAATAAACTAAAAAAAAAAAAAAATTTAACTCATAAAAACAGTAACAATCTGAATTAACAATCTCATCATATGAAAACAAAATTATCACCTGGTGTGATTGTTTCTGATCCATTTCGACAACAGCTGAAGATGGGCTTTCAAAACCCTTCACAACGGCGGGGTTTTTGGATCCACGAATCGGGTTAGAAGATAAAGTTAGAGAGCCGAAAGATAAGTTGCTGGATGATCTTTGGAAAGATTGTGAAGGAGATGAAGAAGAGAAGGAGAAAGCAAAAGCTGCTGGAACTGCAAGAGTAGCCGCTATGGCTGTTGTTTTTGTGGTCACCACTGACCTTAAAAATGCCATTTTCTTCCTTTGGTCACCAGATGTGTTTTGAATTAAATTCTTCGTTCATTCTAGAAGCTATACTATACTATTCGATAACGAAAAGAATTATAGAAATGTTGCTCTCATTTTGTCGAAGGGAGATTGGGGTTTACTCTTACTGCATTTTATTTTGGGATTTACGAATTAATCTATTTTGTTCGAGTTAAAATTTTAAAATTTTTTTATTTTAATATTTTAGTTACAGATTAAAACTTTTATAAATTTTAAAATCACAACTTTTTTTTTTTTTACGTTCATTCATTATCATTTAAACTTTACTTTCACATAATATATTAAATTAATACTCCCCCGTCCCAACTCTTTCTTCCTGTTTTTCCATTTCGGGACGTACCAACTCTTTCTTCACACCTTAAAAAGAAAATAATTTATATTCACAAAAATCAGTAAAGTATATTTTTTATATTTTATTATTTAACTTCACACTCACATACTTCAACATTTTCTTAATATGTGTGCCCTGATATTTTTGAAAAAAAACCTGGGCTGGAGGGAGTATAACATTAATCATCATCATATATTAATTTTATATAAAATAAAATTTCACTCTTCTAAAACTAAAGTAATATATAAAAAATAGATACATGTTTTTACTATTCATTTAAAATTTTATAGATTTTTAAATTCAGTATTTTTAAACCACTTGAATGACTTTATTCAAACACAATCTAAAAATTATTAATAGTATATCAATAAGTCTCGTGATAGGTTCGTAATCTAACCTGTTAAACCAGTCGATTTGCTCCGATTCTGAAATAATTGGTCTAACTAACACCAGTACTGATCCATTCCATATAGAGGAATATATATGGTACTATTATTAAAAGAAAAAGAAAAGAGAATCCACAACCCGAATAAAGGAGGAAAAAAGAAAGATGGATGTGCTCATTAAAAATCTTGCCGTAAACCATCATTGTGGACAAACCGATCGAGGGAAAAATAGTGCAAGCATCCAAACCCTTATTCCATAAAGGACAAGACCCAGAATACAAGGCCTAAAAAAACCCACACCCGTAAGAACAAGTCCCAGAATACAAAGTCATCACAAGACCGAAAATACTATTATCATCACAGCAGCTGTTCAAAGGAAAAAACAGCAGGAAAAAGATGTAAAGACAACAGCATGAAAGAACACAATAACTATTATCATCGTCTGTTCAATGCTAACCTGCTGAACGTGGCTGATGATGACAAAATCTTAAACAAAGTAAATAAAGAGCAGTCTACCTAACTGAGAAATTCAAAAGCAGTGAGGTAATCAATAATTTTGATTAATAATATTACTTGTAATCTAAAGAGAGTGACTTCTTGTCTTGTACAATTTTAGGCTCAATGTTTAACTTATAAGGTGATATATATTATTTAGCATACAAAGTAATAAAATATAAAACGTATCTTCAAATATTATTTAACATCCAAAAGAAAAATGCATCCATCTCTAATTAAATTGTCTAATTATCTAAAAGACGCGTTCCTTCGATAATAAAATATTTATAAACTATACCTTTAATACTTCTTAACCTTCAATATATGTTATTATTCTATCGATGTACTTTATTCCGAAAGTTGAAAAGACTTTCACACTCTTACTTTATCAGGAATTAATACCAAAATTGTTCTATAATTATTTTACTCTTTCGATTTGGTCTCATAATTATGTAATATTTCAATTTAGTCCAATAACAATTTAAATCTAACCAAAATAGTCCCAAGTCGCCGGAAATGACATAAACGACGTTCTTTTACTCACGTATCGCGTGAGCCAATTCCACCGAAAAATATATATAACACGTGACCGGCACGTGAGTAAAACGATGTTGTTTTATGTCATTCCGGCGACTTGAGACTATTTTGGTTAGATTTGAATTGTTGTGAGACTAAATTGAAACATTACATAATCATGGGACCAAATCAAAAAGTGAAAAAGTTATGGAACACTTTTGGTATTAATCCGTACTTTATCATTACCAACACTAATAAATAACTTTTATATTAAAAGTTGTACCGAATTCAAATGGGTAGAGTAGTTTATAATGCAACGTGATAAGAAATCTTCTCAATATCAGTTGATTCTTACTAATACCATCAATTAGGAAACAACAAAGAAAACTATCTCAATGATATATATTTAATTTATATTCAACTAAACAATAAATAAACATTATATATATTACTCATAAATAAATAGTAGACAAAAAACATATATCTATGAAAATAATAATATCATAACTAAATAAAGATTATAATTACTAAATTTCTTGCTTCTCCAAATTGGATCATAATCAAACGAGATTCATTATTTCGATTCTCTATTATTCTCTCTATCTTTAAAATGATTCGTCCTTAAATGGGAACAACTCTCGTCTCCCAGGGCATAAATTAATGCCTCCAAATATTTTACCTCAAAATTATTTATTGCGGATGAGGCTCAAGGTCTTGAAGCAATAAATGAAAGATGATTTTGATTATTGTTCACAAACAAGCCTAAATATTTGTATGGATGGAATACATGTACGACATATTCTTTAGTATCCCTAAAAGACATTGTTCAACTTAGGGTTGCAATCGAATCGAATCGAATATCATAGTTTTATATTTGTATTTAAATAATAATCGAATCGAATCGAATATTTGTAAACGAATTCGAATCGAATTCGAATCATAACATTTCGAATACGAATATCATAATTCGAATACAAATACTTAATCGAACCAAAAATATTTGATTCATTTACAACCCTCGGGTAAGAGTTTGAAGCATAGATGCATATGATATCTAGATTATTATCTAATGAGCTTACATCCTTAAAATAATAGTAATTATAGTAGCCATAAATTTCTAATGATCTATAATCTTAAAATAATAATAATAATAATAATAATAATAATAATAATAATAATAATAATAATAATAGCAATAATTATACTAACTATTAAGTCTATTATCATTATAATATTTATAAAAAATATTTAATCGAATATTTACGAATATCGAATCGAATATCATTATTTTGTATTCGTATTTGAATAATAATCGAATCGAATCGAATATTTGTAATCGAATTCGAATCATAAAATTTCGAATACGAATATCAAAATTCGAATATGAATACCGAATCGAATCAAAATTATTTGATTCGTTTGCAACATTGGTTCAACTTAACTAATCCTGAAGATCAGTATATAGAGACTTTAAATCAAGATTCAAATAGGATAGTGTTTCAGTGCTTAGTAAGGCTCAATTTACATAACTCACCTATTAACAACTCTCAAACTTATCAGCTGGATAATTATTTGTATAAATTTGAGTGTGAAAGTTATGAGCCCTTAAGATTTTCTACTCATACTACAAGAAAAATGATGTTTTATTAAAAAATGTATCTTTAATGGTTTAACTTTTCAGTAATAATTTGTGTAACTTTTCAGTAGTATTTTGTTTAACTTTTCAGAAATGAACTTGAGTTGCACGGTGTAACTGGTGCATACAAGACTAAGCCGTTGATAGGGGTTTAGTGCACTTGTTATACATTCGCATTCAGAATTGATTGATGCAATCCTAAGAAACCATGTTGAATGATTTAGATAAATATGACATTTAAGAATGCTAGAAAATATTTTGCGATTTCAATATATGTTGCTCATTATTTTTAACACAAATTTTAAGAAGAGTATAAAATATATATTGATATAGCACATGTGATGTAATTGAGAAAAGTAAAAAATATAACAAAATAATAATAAAAAATGAATAGTAATTTCCAGAAAAGATAAAAAAACAAATAAGAAACATATAGTGGAACGGACGGAAATGATAAGATGAGAAACATATAGTGGGTCAAAAAGAGTAATGAATAACCCATAATAAATTTAACGTAATTCAAAGACTTAAGCTCCTATGTTCATGATCAATTCTACACAATTAACGTGATTCATAGACTTAAGCACCATCGTCACACGGCCAATTCGTTATTTCTGTTGTCGAAGTGGCCATGGATTGACACTATATATATAGTAACTTATTTTCCCATGGACTATATATATTGAGTTATTAAGCTATGTTCTCCTAGTCTCAAGACAACTACACACCTTCATTATCTTCTAGAGTGTTAAACATACAATCATATGTTATTGTGCTTGAAGTTCAATTATGCATATCTTTCGCTCGATTATTAACCAAATAGACAATCTCAATATTTTGAAAAAGAATTGATTAAGTCGTTTACAACTGTTAGACTAACACTTAAAAATCCATTTAGAAATCAAATTCCTTAGAATTTCAAGAAGTTTTTCTTTAATTTATTTGTTATTTCTTTCAAAATTTCTAACGTTTTTTCTCTCGTTTAAGGTCATTAATAAATTTTTACGAGTTTTAAGGTTCCCAAAATATTAGTAACCCATTTTCTTTGGGCAAGATTTGACAAAACATGGTTTATGTTCTTAGGCTCCATATTAATCTTTTTTTTTTTTTGTAGGAACTTTTTTTTTATTGATGGGTATAATTAGGATACCGCAGAATTACAATTACCAATACATATATAGCCTATTTATCTTATTGCTGTAATTTTGGTTTCTTTAAAAGTTGAACATATAAATTTTATGTGATAAATATATTAAAATTGAAGAATCACTCAATTTCTTAAATTAAAGTTGTCAAAACCACGCTATTGACAAAGTCAATTGGGAATATATTGCCACAAAAAGTTAAATTGGCAGATTTTTCTTTTTCGTTTTTGGATGCCACGTAGTAATGAAAATATTGACTTCTAATTTGTTATCACTCAAATCAGATTAGGAACTTTCAACCGATAAAGCCAGAATTAATTATAATAGTGACTAAACAAAATAGACTCTTCTAATTTGATGACTTTTTGATGTCTAGAAATTAATCGATCAAATCAGTTACTAGGCAATTACAAATACAAGAATATATATGACTCTGATATATAACATAATAAAATTAATAGTGATATACATAGAAATCAAGGAAATCAGTTAACCCGCCCCCTCCCAATTAATTAACATGGCAGCATTAAGATTATACACATTCTCATTACAAATTCTGCTGGTTTTTCATGCATCAGTACTTGCATTTTCATCAATCGATGAGAGTACTGATTTAGATACTTATATCGTGCATCTGGAGCCGTCCGATTGTACGGATCCAGAGAGGTGGTATAATTCATTTCTAAGTAGAAGCTTTGAGGGAAAATCAAGAATAGTGCATACATACAAGAATGTGATGAAGGGCTTTGCTGCAAAATTATCACATGACGAAGTACAAATGATCCAGGTGCATACTCTTTTAATTCCTTTGTCGATTAAGATACATAAATTTGGTCATTATATATATATATATATATTAAAGAAAGAGTAATTTATGAAATATAAAATATAAGCTAGGGATCGATTTTTCCAGCTGTTATGATCAGGATAAAATAAGTGAGATATTTATTTGAAGATCGATACACAAATAATTATGAAAAAGTAGTTATTACAGTTTTTAGGTAGCTTTGGTGTTTAAGTTTGGATATTATGCTTTTATATTATAATAATAATAATAATTTGTACTATAGCAACAAATAATTAAAAATTTTAATTCTCTACATTAGGAATACGAGGGGTTTGTGCATGCAAGACCGGAGAGGAATCTTGCCCCACAAACAACACATTCTCCCAACTTCCTCGGCCTTCACCAGGATTTTGGCCTTTGGAAAGACTCGAACTACGGCGAGGGTGTTATCATCGGTGTAATAGACACGGGAATATTCCCCAACCATCCCTCGTTTAGCGACGAAGGGATGCCACCCCCACCCGCTCGATGGAAGGGCAAGTGTGACTTCAATTCATGCAACAACAAGCTCATCGGAGCAAGATACTTCGCCTTCGGGGGCGGCACTCCGCTCGATCAAGACGGACACGGCACCTACACTGCCGGCACTTTTGTGCCCAACGCAAACTCCTTCGGCCAAGCCAACGGCACTGCTGTTGGCATAGCTCCCCGAGCTCACTTAGCAGTCTACAAAGTCTGTCTAGATGGCAGGCGCTGCTCCGAGAGCGATGTTCTGGCAGCTATGGACGCTGCTATTGAAGACGGCGTTGATGTGCTCTCCATATCCTTAGGTTGGTCACCCGAGGCCCGGTTTGCATTCGATGCTATTGCTATTGGCGCTTATAGTGCTATCCAGAAGGGCATATTCGTCAGCTGCTCCGCGTCCAACGGGGGTCCGTCGCACGGCACGCAGACGAATGCAGCCCCCTGGATCCTTACTGTCGGTGCGAGTACCACCGACAGGAAATTCAGGGTTAGTGCCCTCTTGGAAATGAGGTGGAGATAGAGGGTGAGGCCTTAATTCAACCCAATAATTTTCCCCCAATGTTTTTGCCACTAATTTACCCCGGAAAAAACTCACTAGATCCGAACGCTCGATTTTGCACGTCACTAAACCGCGGCGGCGGCGACTCTAAAGGAAAGATAATCGTCTGCGAACTAAACGAAGCGTCCGCAGACGCAATCAGATGGGCCGAAGAGGCGGGCGTCGCCGCCGTGATTCTCATCAGTCCCAAGACAAGAGGCGTCACTAAAATGCTCGAATACTATTTTCACCTACCAACAATGCAAATAAGTTACAATGATGGCTTGCAAATCAAGGCCTACATAAATTCAACATTAGAACCCAAGGCCAGACTGTCATTTTACCGGACGGTGATCGGGGATGATCACTCTCCGGTAGTTGCATCCTTCTCGTCGAGAGGGCCGAGCACCCAAACCCCCGGAATTCTAAAGCCGGACATCATCGGCCCGGGAGCGAACATCCTCGCGGCTCGACCGGTCTCACCCGAAGGCGACCGGTTCATCATAGGCTCCGGAACATCCATAGCTTGCCCTCATCTAAGCGGCGTCGCCGCCCTAATCAGAAGGGTCCATCCAGATTGGTCACCGGCTGCAATAAAGTCCGCCATCATGACCACCGCCGATTCAGTAAATCTTGCGGGCAACCCCATCGAGGACCAGACGCTTTCGCCGGCCGATTTCTTCGCGACGGGCGCGGGTCATGTGAACCCGGTCAGGGCTGCTGAACCCGGTCTGGTCTATGACACGGAACCGGAGGATTACATCCCTTATCTTTGTGGACTGCAGTATAGTGAGAGAGAGGTTGGCATCATCACGCAAAAGAAAGTGAATTGCTCGAGTATTAATCCTGAGTCGCAGCTTAATTATCCGTCGTTTTCTGTAATCTTTGGACCGCCGATTCAGACGTACAAAAGGACGGTGACAAATGTTGGTGAGCCGAATGCATCTTATGTGGTCGGAATTTCGGCACCTCCGGGAGTGCATGTTGCGGTTAAACCGGATAAACTCGACTTCAGTAAGCTGAAGGAGAAGGTGGCGTATGAAGTAACCTTCACCAGGCTTTTAAATGCCACAAACTCGAATTTTACTCAAGGGTTTCTTGTGTGGACTTCGAGTAAGCACTTGGTTAGAAGCCCAATTGTTGCACTTATGGACGATTGGGAGGTAATTGGTACTATTATCTAAAAAATTTGTATTTAGACTATTTATATGTACAAGATTTTCACAAGAATAAATATGTAAGCTAGTTGTATAAAGGTTTAACTCTACACTTAAAACCCAGATTGTAAGTGAGAGAATTGACCAGGCTTATAAGCCCACCCAAGATCACACTCAATACCGATATGTGATATCTTAATACTAGTATATTCATATTATGAATGTATAGTTACGCGGTTATAATGTTTAATTTGGTCCTTCTATATATATTTTCACTCACTACAAAAAAAATACGAGTTTTAGCGATCGTTTTGCGGTCGCTAAAACAAATTAGCTACCAATATTAAAACCGGATGCGGAAACTACAGTAGCTAATCTTTAGCGATCGATTTTTGTAACGGTCGCTAATAGCGATTGCTTATTCGGTCGTTAATCTGTCGTTAAAACAACCGGGTCTGGACCCGTTGGCGAAAGTAGCGACCACTAGAGCCGGTCGTTAATATATATTTAATGACTATCTTTGGCGGTCGTTGACTTTTGAATTAAAAAAATTATTATTTGTATATAATTTTCAGATAAATGTTGCGATCGACCTTGACGGTCATTAAATCTTATATTAGTGACCGCTCTTGGGGTCGCTAAATTTACGAAGAAAAATAAGTGACCAAGCTGGCTCGAGCCCAGCCCAGCCGGAGGCCTGAGTTCGAACCAACCTGGCCAAGACCCAACAACGTATATTAGTCGGCAATCCCTATATATGAGTCTTAGTAGGCTCAAAATAAATGTGTATTATTTTGCGCCCAGGGGAGTCGTACATGCGATCTCTGGGCATCTCAGAGGTGTCGTGTTCTGCTCGAGCTAAGAATGATTTCGTTTATTTTCATACAACTAATTGTATATAACATCCAAATTGAGTCTATTTTTTTAATGCACCAAATTAATTCTTTATGCTTCTAAATTATTTATGTGTATATATATATATATCAATACATATTTTTAGTGTTATAAATTTAATATTTTACATTACTTAAATTTTTTAATTTTTTCATTTTTATGTAATTAATTGTATATAATTTCAAATTGAGTCACGATTTTTTTCAAATTCATCAAATTAATTCCTTTTTATTTCTAATTTATATATATATATATATATATATATATATTTCAATAACTTCATTTGTTATTTTTATACCACATTAATTCTTTTTTTTTAAAACATCATATTATATATTTTTAATTGCATTAATTAATATTGTATATTACTACAAAATTATATCATAAAAAAATTAATGTAGAACATAAAGTTTAAAACATCCAAAAATAATTTATAAAAAATTAAAATAACAATATTCAACATAAAGATAAATAGTTTGTTCAACGGCAGAGGAAATAAAAACTAAACTACCCTTCATCTTCAGAATTAAATGCATCATCATCACCAAGTCTCACAACGTCATCCTCACCCCACCATCACTGTCACCCGAATGATCATTTTCTTCAGCAAATTTGGGACTTGAGAGCATCCCAACTGATCTTTTTGGAAATCTGTTCAACCCATTTCTTCATCACTTCCTCGTTTTTCTTTGTTTTTTTAATATTTTTCTTATTTTCTTCCCCTTGAACTGCTCCTTCTCCAACTTTTTCCTCAAATCCGAAAGCTGGCTCTCCAGATCGGAAGAGGAATAAGAGCTGATGGAGTAGGATGAAGTGCCCTTCTAGAATAGGCGGACAACTTTACTGTGACTGCTCAATCCTACAATATTCCCCTTTTTGACTTCGATCACATCCAAATAGAGGTGGTCCTCGTCAATAGGGGCGGGGGAAGGGTTCTTCGGAGTGGGTGTAGACTACATTTGAGCCTATTGGATGGCATGTTTCATCTTGTTCTGAAATAAAACAAAACAGAATTATAATTTAATATTAATTAGAATAAATTAAATATTAATTAGAACATAAGTTATAAAATTCTTTCGTGAATGTCGCTGGTGCGGTCGTAAGTGGACTGCCCAGACTCGTCACATGGGTGACCAAAATTCATCTTCTCGAAATGGGAGGGCTTTCTTCCGTATTTCTTCTCCTATATAAAAATCAATTAAATTAAATTTAATAAAATTAAAAAATTAAATGCTTACAAAAGCGAGACCATGCTCGTAAATCGTCTGAGAGCTAGCCCGATGTCTGGTGACGCCTTGTCCGTGAGGGTCGCTAAGCCGATTTTGTTTGGCCTTTTGGGCCCTCTTAGCATTCCTCTAATCAAGCCAGAAATATGAATTTTATAGTTGAAAATTGATTTGTTTCTATTGATATTATTTATATATATGAGATGGATTTATTTTTTTATATGTGAATTTTATTGAATTTTGATAATAATTTATATTTATATTAGTGAATAGTTTTATATATTATTAATGTAATAATTTCGAGATACTCATATGTACATTATCATGTTAAAAATATTAGAAAAAACAAAATAAAAGATTAGTGCGGGGGAGGGGGTTGGACCATATGCATTTAATAAAAATTGGGTTGGACCATATGCATTTAATTAAAATTGAACTCACAATTTCGATTAGAATGATAAAATTATATAAGAATTTCAACTTGATATATTTTTAAAACAATATTTTCAAACACTTTTTTCAAATTGGTACAAAAAATTTGCATAATAGAATAAATATAAGTTGAATAATAGATTTTTTTTTTTGCATATTATATCAATTGAAAAGAGTGTTTTAAAATATATCATTTCGTAACTGCTCCAATTATATACAATATTTATCATATTATATTACAGAACATAAAATAATTGGTTGAATTTGTGCAACAATTATCACAAAAATTGAACATTTGAATATTTTTTAAAGATATCAATTTTTATTTGTGGGTAATTGTATATTGTCACTTCTAAAATAATACTCCCTCCGTCGCGTAGGAATTTGCACCATACTGGCCGACACATTTTTTAAGAAAAATATGTTTTATATATAAAACTAGTACATAAATGTGCGTACTACGCGGGATTATTAAAAAATATATTTTAAATATAGATTATATTATGTGAATCAATAAATTTTAGTTTCTTGTATATTTATATATAGATTTATTCGATAATACATCTATATTTATATAATTCATTAATTTGAGGCTATCTTACACAATATTTAAAATATGAATGTGCTAACATCCACCTAATTATGTAAGATTTGAATTATAAAATTTTCTTATTATATAAATATGTTAAAAGAAAATCACGAACATATCAAAATATATGAATAAATAAATCAAAAACATAATAATTTATAATATAAATTTTTATTATTATATAAGTATGTTAAAAGAGATTCAAGAATATATCAAAAAATATATTTATTAAAATAATCAAGAACATAATATTTTATAAGATTTATTTTGTTAAGATTTATTGAATTTATATATATACATGTATTCATGAGTTATAATATATATATATATATATATTTATATGTGTGTGTGTGTGTGATTTCTTGAATCTACATATACGTATATCAATTATTTACACATGCACAACGTATGGGAAAAATGTTTTTTTAGGACCGTAATTATAGGGTAGTTGGAAAAGTAGGACAATATATTTTCGGGGTTGGAAAAGTAGGACAATATGTTTTCAGGCTTGGAAAAGTAGGACAATAACTTTGGAAAAGTAGGAAAAGTAGGACAATAACTTTAGAAAATTAGGAAAAGTAGGACAATAACTTTTGGAAAAGTAGGACAATAACTTTGAAAAATTGGCCTATATTTACAACTTTTCAAAGTTATTGTCCTACGTTTCCTACTTTTCCAAAGTTATTGTCCTACTTTTCCAAGCCTGAAAACATATTGTCCTACTTTTCCAAGCTTGAAAACATATTGTCCTACTTTTCTAACCTTGAAAACATATTGTCCTTAAATTCCAACTACCCTATAATTATGGTCCTAAAAACACATTTTTCCCCACAACGTATATACAATATTGCGGTAAATAAATTAAGTACTTAAAAGTTATGCACACATGCACAACACATATACAAATATTATGTTCTATAACATCTTTGGTTCTAGAATTATAAATAACTTATGGTATGTATGACACAGACACAATTATTTTAATACGAACCTGCAATTAAAATATAATATAAAAAATAATATTAGAATATTAAGAACATGAAAAAATATAAAAAGACAACTAAACAATTCAAACATCAAAATTTTAAATCAAATAGATCTGCAATTGTAGCAATAAAACATTAACTAAAAAAACCATGAAATTGTGTAACAATAGAAAAGAAAACAATTCAAACATCAAAAATTTATATCAAATAGATCTGCAATTATAGCAATTAAACATTACCTCCAAAAGAAAACTACAAAAATTGTGTAGCAATAGAAAAAAAAATTATTTCAACAAATTATTAGATGTAAAATATGAACCTGCAAAAAAATTTGAACATAAAAAGATAAACTAATAATTACAATATCAGAATACGATAAATAAGAATATCAAAAGAGAAATAAGAAGAAGTAATGAGACGCAAGAAAAAATAAGGTTAAAAGATGAGAATAATAATGTTTATGGAGTTGAAATTTATAGAAGTATAGAAATTAAGATGAACGATTGAGATTAAAAAATTAGATATAGGATTTGATATTATGAATATATTTATAAGATTTATATAAGATATATATATTTATAAAATATCAAAATGTACGATCAAGATTAAAACACTTAAATTATAAGGTCGAGATTAATTCTTAGTTCAGGAATTAATGAGAATAGAGGAATTTCGAAATCGAGCATTCTGGTTGATTTCATAACTTCGTCTTTATATAATATTAAGATAGTGGTATATGGATAAGAGCAACACCTCCGTAGAAATTTCTACCGTAGAAATTTTACTAAAAAGACAACACTACCCTTCCATATCATATTTCTCGCCTTTACTGATATCAAACTTTTCGCTGGTATTAAACTTTTTTTTTTGTATTTCCGACCGCATGCACGATGAAACTTAGTTGATACCCATGCTCTAATAAAAAAAATTTGATACCCATGCATAGCGAAAATAGCCATCTAACTTTCAATGCTTTTTATTTTTTTAAGTTTATTTTATTTTTTATTTATTTAAAATTGATATATTGATTTAATAAAATTCAAGTAATATTATGTTACAAATTAAAAAATTCTTTCTCAGGTTATGTTACTATATAGACAAAAGTGTGTTACTAAAAAGTAAAATATGTGTTACCAATCCTTAAAAAATGAATTTTTGTATTTTTAAAATAATTATAAGGAGAATATGTAGTTATGCAAAAATAAAATATATGTTACTCCCTCTGTCCACCAAACTATTTCCCACTTTCCTTTTTTGTTTGTCCACAAAACTTTTTCCCATTTCCTTATTTGGAAACAACCCACACTCACAAATAAAATTTTGGGCCCCACAATACTCATATTTTTCCCTTACTTTATCTATCATTTCAATATAATACTACTTTTCATTAAATCTCGTGCCCACAAAGAAATGGGAAAAAGTTTCATGGACGGAGGGTGTACTTAATTTCTTTTTTATTCTTTTTATTAATTTATGTTTATAATATGTTGTTAATATACTAATATATCTTTTAATACTTTATATATGTTATATAAGTACAATAAATATTTTTCTAAGGACAAATAAATATTTGTAAATATTGTAACACACATTCAATTTTACAGTAACTCACATTTGCTCTAATTGTAACACAAATTTGCTCTCCAGTTTGTGTTATTATATGAGCAAATGTGTGTTACTTTAATGACAACATGAGTTTTTATAAGAATAAATATGTGTTTCTTATTTATTCATCATCCCCTTAAAAATTAGGTATATTTAATCATGTAGTAATACACTTTTTACTATTTTATATGTGTAATTATATGAAAAAATAATTATCCCTATAAAAATAAATAATATATTTGTGATAAACTAATATTTATTCTTATTGTAACACACATTTACTCTTTATATTATATGAAAACATTTATTCTATAAAAATAATTGAATAAATGTAAAAAAGAATAACATTTTATATGATTGTAACATATATTTGCTCTAATTGTAACACACATTTGCTCCTCATTTTGTGTTACTATATGTACAAATCTATGTTACTATATGGGCAAATGCATGTTACTATCATATAAAATATAATTTTATATAAATAAATAAATATATTTGTGAAAAACTAATATTTATTCTTATAGTATAATACACATTTTACTCTTTATATTGTATAAAAATATTTTCTCTATAAAAATAAATGAATATATGTGAAAAGAATAACATTTATATTATAGTAACATACATTTGATCTAATTGTAACATACATTTGCTCCACAATATGTGTTACTATATAGGCAAATGTGTGTTACTTTAAGTACAAAATGAGTTTTTTTATAAGAATAAATATGTGTTTGTTATTTATTCATAATCCCTTTAAACTCTAGGTATATTGAATCATGTAGTAATACATTTTTACTATTTTTATATGTGTTATTATATGAAAAAATAATTATTTCTATAAAAATAAATAATATATTTTTGAAAAACTAATATTTATTCTTATAGTAACACACATTTTACTCTTTATATTATATAAAAATAACTTGTCTATACAAATAAATAACTATATGTACAAAGAATAAAATTTTATATGATAGTAACATACATTTGCTCTAGTTGTAACACACATTTGCACCTTATTTTATGTTACTATATAAACAAATATGTGTTACTACAAGGATAAATGTATATTACTATAAAAATAAAATATAATTTTATAAAAATAAATAAATATATGTAAAATAACAATATTTATTTTAGATAATAATATACATTTTGTCCTATAATAACATATATTTACTTATATAATAATAAAAAATTAAAAAAATTATAGCTTAAATAAAAAAAATCAAACGAATAAAGTAAAAAAATTAAAAATACTACATGTGATAAAGCATGCAAGTAATACGGTTAGCATTGGTAATGTCAAAGTAGCATGCAATAGTAATGCGGAAGGTGGAAGCACTAGCATGCATGCGGTAATGTGGATGACATTTCCGTCTTTTTAATTTTTTTTAAATTTATTTTTGGAAATTTCTACCGTAGAAATTTCTATATAAGTTTTTGTCTATGGATAAATATGTGTATATGTTTGTGAGTGTGCACATAAACCAATGTTTCCTTTTTTAATAGTGTGCAAATTTGTGTGGGACGTCTAAATAAGGAAAATGTGCAAATTCCTGTGGGACAGAGAGAGTAATTAAAAAATAAAATTGACTTAATTTATAAAAAAATATTCATGATTAAAAAAATCATATATAGTATATATAAAATTAATTTTTTTAAAAATTAAATATATAAAAAAGCATAAAAAAATATAAACAATATGATGAAAATAATTATACAAAAAATAAAATTCATATCCATTTTATACTTACAAACGGTGGAACGGTTAATACACTTAGTTATATAAATACAAAGTAACTTAAGAATGATCGATGTATATATGCATGATTAATCCAGCTCCACTATGTACATAATAGAGCGGAAATCACAAGCTCTTTCTTTTATCAATGCCGGGAAACCTATATAATTATTATATAAACACATATGTATTTAAACACCAAAAAATTAAATGCAAGCTAACTAAAATCATCTCACATGACTCTAAACATGCTAATCATTCTTTGCATGATTTCCATGCTTCTAATTTCCTACCCAGTCATAGCCAGCTTAGAAACATACATAGTCCACGTAAAATTACCAAAAAACCTAGCTCGGAATGACCCTGATAAACTCCATGCCTTTTACTGGGCCTACTTGCCCGAGTCGACCCGTTTGGTTCATTCGTATCGCCACGTGGCAACCGGCTTCGCAGCTAACCTGTCCCCAGAAGAAGTGAAAGAAATCCAAAAGATGGGAGGATTTATCTCGGCAAGGCCACAGAAAAAGCTGTCTCTGCACACCACTCACAGCGCTAATTTCCTCGGCTTGTATCAGAATTCCGGCGTTTGGTTGGGGACCAATTACGGCCAAGGGGTAATCATCGGACTCCTCGATACCGGAATTGCCCCTGCCCATCTCTCTTTCGACGACAAGGACATGCCCTCTCCTCCTCCCAAGTGGAAGGGCAAATGCGACTTCAACGGCGGCCCCACCTGCAATAATAAGCTCATCGGTGCCAGGAATTTCGTCACCGGCATTCCTGGGCCGCCTTTGGATGACGCGGGGCATGGGACGCACACTTCCAGCACGGCGGCCGGAGTCTTCGTCGGGCCGGCGAATGTCTTCGGCATGGCCAACGGCACGGCGGCGGGGATGGCGCCCCGCGCACATATCGCCATGTATAAAGTTTGTACTGAGGAGGGGTGTAGCGAAGCTGACATATTGGCCGCCATGGATGCCGCCATTGACGACGGCGTCGACGTGCTTTCTCTCTCTTTAGGCGGACCGCCCGCCGAGTTCTACGCCGACGGTATCGCCATCGGGGCGTTCGCCGCCATCCAGAAGGGTATTTTCGTCAGCTGCTCCGCCGGTAATTCCGGGCCGTTTAGCTCTTCTTTATCCAATGAAGCTCCGTGGATCCTCACCGTCGGAGCCAGCACAACCGACCGGAAAATAATGGCGAATCCAATATTGGGATTAGGGTACGGATACCTCGGCGAGTCGCTCTTCCAGCCCTCCACCGGTCCACTCACGCCTTTAGTTGACGCCGGCGCCGGCGGCAACTCCACCGCCGCGCTGTGTGGGCCCGGTTCGTTGGACAGCACGGATGTGAAAGGGAAGGTGGTGCTCTGCGTCAGAGGAGGCAGCATAGGTCGGATCGCCAAGGGCCAAACGGTGAAGGACGCCGGCGGCGCCGCCATGATCCTAATGAACGACGAAATCAACGGTTACAGCACTCTAGTAGACGCTCACGTGCTTCCCGCCTCGCACGTGAGTTTCCACGCGGGGGACAGCATCAGAGCCTACATAAACTCCTCAACCGCGGCCAATGCCAACGCCACCATCGAGTTCCTAGGCACCGTGGTGGGGGAGCCAAACAGTCCAGCTGTCACATCCTTCTCATCGAGAGGGCCGAGCATAGAGAGCCCGGGAATCCTGAAGCCCGACATCATCGGGCCGGGGGTCAGCATCCTCGCGGCCTGGCCCGTCTCCATCGACAACTACACCCACGAAACGGCGACCTTCAACGTCATTTCCGGCACCTCAATGTCGTGCCCCCACCTCAGCGGCATCGCCGCCTTGCTCAAAAGCGCCCATCCGGAGTGGTCCCCCGCAGCAATAAAGTCCGCCATCATGACGAGCGCGACCCGTTTGAACCTGCGGGGCGACCCGATAGCCGATGAAAGAAACCTGCGGGCGAATATCTTTGCGACGGGGGCAGGGCACGTTAACCCCGCTGGCGCAAATGACCCGGGCCTAGTGTACGACCTACAACCCGTAGATTACATTCCGTACCTATGTGGTTTGGGGTACACGGACGGGCAGGTGGAGATGATCGTGGGGCAGCCCGTGTCTTGCTCGAAAGTGAGGGGCATACCAGAGGCGCAACTGAACTACCCGTCGTTTTCAGTGGAAGTTGGGGCGGGTGGGGTGGAGAGCTACACGAGGACGGTGACGAATGTCGGGGAGGCGGAATCGAGTTATTCGGCTAGCGTTGTTTATCACGCGGAGGATGGTGTGGGTGTTGTGGCGCTTGTGGAGCCTGATACACTGTCGTTTAGCCAAGTGAACCAAAAGATGACGTACCAAGTGAGCTTTAGCAAAGCTAATTCTAATGTGACGTACGTGGAAGGAGAGATACAGTGGCGTTCCAGCAACCGCACTGTCAGGACGCCGTTTTATGTGCAAGTGGCCGGAAACTGAAAAATTCGTTCGTAGAGGAGGTGAAGTGCGAACTACTTGTATGAATTAATTTTAATAAAAATATTTGCGGTCACTGTTTTTGCGTTATTTATTGTAAATCTTATTCTGCAACTGTTTCTTTTCGTCCTAAATCCGTCATTAAACATTATTTTATAGGGTTCACTTGTGGTTTTTGGATTGTGGGGGATATTTATGATGATGATTATACTTATGTTGGTTCTTAAATTTGTAGCATTAAAAAATTATCTATAATATTAATAAGTTAAACAACATAAACCAACAAAAGAAAAAAAATAAGATATTAGTTTGACAACGGATTAAAACCTATGTTTTAAAAAGCGGAAGCGGACGTTGAACCAGACACCTTAAAATTTTTGGTCGGACCGGGTTCGATCGGTCGGAGCTGTTGATAAAAGGATATAAGCTTGGTGGTTAAAGAGAGATTTAAGTAGGAACAAGCTGATGGTCAAGCTGCTCGCTGAGCTACTCGCTGAGCTGCTCACCCGGATGCTCGCCTGATCCCCAAAGTTGACAAAGCAACAAGCCCACATAGCCATCACACAGCTTGCTCACCTAAATGCTCGCCGAGATGCTCGCCAGCTTGCTCGCCCAAGCCCTGGCGGGACGAAGCAACAAGACCATGAGGCCAAGATCAAGTTACTCGCCCAAGTGCTCGCCGAGCTGCTCACCCGGTTGCTCGCCTGACTCAATGGTAGCGAGGCATCAAGCCATGAATCTACACTAAAGATGCTCTCCACCGTACTCGCCTACTTGCTCGCCAGCCTGCTCGCCCAACACAAAGGTGGTGAAGCACCAAGCCACGAAGTCAAGGATGCCCACTTGCTCGCCATGTTGCTCGCCCAGCTGATCACCCCTCTCCCAAGAATAGAGACACAAGATGTCCAGAGAACCTATATGGAAGACATAGGTCGTTAGGGTTAGAGTTAATGGGGCAAGTTATCGAGGTGGTGACAAGTGGAGGACACTTGTCATCATTAGAGGCTATATGACCTAAAAACGTGCCACATCATCAAAAAAAGAGTATAAATAGGTGAAAACACCTCATTTGTAAGGATCTGAAAATCCAAACACAAGAAATACATAATTAAATTTCTCTCTCTACAATTCTCTCTATAACTCACATTTATAATTCCAAAATTGTGTCTTTAATTATTGATTGAGCGATTTTATATGATCAATTAGCCACATAAACTTTCGATTAGTAAATCGTTCAACAATTTGGCGCTAGAAGGAGGGTGCCGAACCTCCGTTGATCGAAGAACTTAAAGTTCGTTCTTCATTTTCTCAAGAACATCGTTTGAATTTTAATAAGTCTCAAGAATTTCTTCAAGTGCGAGTGTTTTTAGAACATTTATTATTCTAAAAAATACGAGCTAGAAAAGACTTTCTTAAAGAACTCATTCTCAACACACAACTCTTACTCGAAATGATGACGAGACGTACGTATGATGATTCCCACGACGAGTCCCGCACCACCTCGACGAGTCGGAGGTGGAAGGAGAAGAAACCTTCAGGACGCCAACACTCTGGACAAGCTCGTGTCCCGGAGTTACCTACGGCTCCAGTTGGTCCACAAATTGAAGCTACCATCGAGTCGATGGTTAGGACACCGGAGGACATAGAAAGGGTGATGGCCACGCTAAAACAGATGCAAAGACAACAGATGGTGGTAGCTCGTCAACCGGTGATTCAAGTTGCCCAGACGGAAACAAGACATGAAACAAGGACAAGCTATCACGCCCAGGAGGAAGAGGCGAGTAGTGGACGTGTCGCCCCAGAAAATTCAAAGGGAAAGCAGAGGATGAGTGATCGTCTGGGACCACAACCCCGGCGATCAGCTGGGCGACCAGCTGGGCGAGCAGGGGAGCAGCCCGGACGTCATGAGGGGTCCCAAGGAGATAGGCACAGTAATTCGAGTCACCATTCGGAGGGGGGACGATCGGGATATTCACAACACCAAGAGCCTTGTGAGTCGGATGCACGACACCAGCGAAGGCCCGTTCAAGAAAGGTTGAGGCGACGGGCATCCGAGAGGTTGGGCCCAAACGCTGCAAGTAACCTCCAACGACCACACCGGGAGGTCGCCCGAAGTGAGGGACTGCCAGGGGCAGCACGTCAGTATGAGGTGCACCCGGAATAGCCTCGAGGAGGGGGATCATCTCGGGGGTCATCGATTCTTGAGATAGAAAAGTTGAAGAAGGCGGTGGAGGACTTGCAGCAACAAGTGGCCACCAAGGACAAGGCCGAAACATACACATCCCTCCCCATTTCACCATTATCAACAACCATCCTTACAGCACCAATGCAGAAGAAGATACAATTTCCATCACTAGTGTTGTACGAAGGAGAGTCTGACCCCAAGGTCCACATCTCGAAATATGCCGACTACATGATCTCAATGGGGGCATCAGATGCAACTCAGTGTAGGAATTTCCCCTTGACCTTGGGAGATCGGGCCCATAGATGGTTCTCGGCATTAACACCTGGATCCATCCAATCATTTGGTCAGTTGACCCGGGAATTCCTATCTCATTTCTCGGGATTTGGAACGTATTTGACTCGAAAACACCGACTGGCCAACATCTCACAAGGAGCCGAAGAATCTGATCAACAATACCTGGAACATTTTGACAAGATCCTTTTGGAAGGTGAGTCGGTCAGTGATGACACCAAGGTTGTGGCAGTCATGGCGGGACTGCGTAAAGGAACAGAATTATGGAAAGAGATGCATTTGGCATGTCCTAGTACATACACCGAGTTCTGTCATAAGGCTGGAGTTTATGTAGCAATGCAAGAAGCCATGGCAAAACAGTTAGGCACGGAGACTGACGATAAGAAGAGTGGAAAGAAGCCTAGTGCCAGCGGTTACAAAGCTCCGAAGAATCTGAAGTCGTTCGGGGATACTGTAGAGTACAAAGAAAAACTCAATCAGGTGCTGACCACCACGATTGATAATGTATTTACGGCAGTGAAGGACCAAGACATGCTGGCCGCACCCCGGAGGATCCGACAAGATCGAAGCAAGTTAAATCCGAACAAATTCTGTGCTTATCATCAGAGTATCGGACACTTCACTAGCGAGTGTCGTGACCTCTTGAAACAACTATGGAAGTTCTACGAAGATGGAAAACATGCCGAATTCGTCAAGAAAACTCCGGGGAAGAGACAACGTCAGCCAAGACAAGCAGATTTAGATGATGAGGACAGTGATGAGACAAAAAGGGTCCCAAATAGACAAGTGTGAAGAGGTCCACCGGCAATGCCAACACATCAGGAGCCAAACAGAGAGATTCTTGTACTTGAAGAGATAGGCTCAGCTGGAGGTATGATGGATGGCCGCCCGGCATCGAAAAGGCAGAAAAAGCCGAAATTAGGGCGGTCAATCAGGTTCAAGAAACGGGGTCCAGGTCAAAGGTGCCGACGAAATCGACTGCTGATTTGGTATTTTCACAGTCGGACCTTGAAGGAATTCTCACACCGCACAACGACTCCCTTGTTATCAGTGTAAATATAATGAACACAAGAGTGCATCGGCTGCTAGTGGATACGGGAGCATATACGAACATCCTATTTAAGAACACGCTAGACCAGCTAGGAGATTACGAGTCTTATATAGAAGACTGTAATCATAAAATAGTGGGATTCGGAGAGGCTGTGACCGTCCCACTAGGTGTAATAAGATTGTCTGTAGAACTTGTAGCGCTTGAGGACCCGGAAAGGAGGATGACTAGGTTGCTAGATTTCTTAATCGTAGATCAACCATCCACCTATAACGGGTTCCTCGGCCTCCCTTTCATTTCAGAATTCAAAGCTGCATGTTCTACTTACTATTATTGCATTAAATTCCCAACACTCAAAGGTGCAGGTACAGTCAAAGGGGATCAAAAGAAGGTGCGAGAATGCTTGCTAACTCTAAAAAAGCCTGTCACCCAGGTGTTGGTGTTCGAAGTTGTAATATCACAACCCTCTCCAGATGAACCTAACGTTTTGGTATCTCCATGAACACCAAAATGATGGAGGTCGATCAAACACCGGAAGAAATGAAGGTAGACGATACACCCCAACAAAACCAACAGATTGGGGGGCAAACGGAAAATGACCGGGAAGTTCAAGATCATATTCCAGCAACCGTTGCCGAAGCAAGTGGTGACATGGAGTTAGCACCTGAAAGTCAGATAAGTGCACCGGAGGACATTGAACCTCGGTTGGGTTACGAGCCGATCCCGATGGAGATGGACGTACACCTCAAAGGGCCCATTGATGACCCGAGATGGAAGGATAAGAAGCGACGTGCCACTCCAGTCGAAGAGCTCCGGTCCATACAAGTTGATCCCAATAAAGAGAATTTAGAACTTTTTATTGGATCGGAGTTGGAAGAACCCTATAGGAGCAAGATGGAAGAGTTCCTCCGCGGTAACCTCGATGTGTTTGCATGGTCACATGAGGACATGACGGGTATACTGGTGGAGCATGCTTGCCATCGCCTAAACATTGATCCTACAAAGAAGCCCGTCCGTCAGAAAAGAAGAAAATACTGGCCTGATAAGTATGAGGCATTGACTGGTGAGGTGAAGAAGCTGCTTGATAATAAGCTCATAAAGGAAGCACTATGTCCCCAATGGGTGGCAAATCCCGTCCTGGTCAAGAAGTCAAACGGAACGTCGAGGCTCTGTATAGACTTTACAGACCTCAATGCCGCGTGTCCGAAGGATAACTTCCCCTTGCCCCATATAGACCAGTTGGTGGACAACACGGCGGGACATGAGATAATGACGTTTATGGATGCCTTTGCAGGTTACCATCAGATTTCCATGCACCCGGACGATCAAGAACATACAGCTTTCTACACAAATAAAAATTTGTTCTGTTGGAAGAGGATGCCCTTCGGGTTAATCAACGCCGGCGCCACGTATCAAAGACTAGTCAACAAGATGTTCGACCAACACCTTGGTGACACGATGGAGGTCTACGTCGACGACATTGTGGTAAAGAGCCTTAGAAAGGAAGATCATATAGAGCACCTCAAACAAGCTTTCAACATCATGAGGACGTATAACATGAAACTCAATCCAAAGAAGAGCAGTTTCGGGGTGCAGTCTGGTAAATTCTTGGGGCATCTAGTAAGCCAGCGAGGAATAGAAGTCAATCCCACACAAGTCAAATGCATCATAGAGATGGAACCTCCAAAAGATGTACGAGCAGTCCAAAGACTCATGGGATGTCTCGCGGCATTGAACAGATTCATATCTAGATCCGGAGATAAGAATAGACTATTTTTCAAGTCCATCAAAGGAAAAGGCATCTGCAAGAGAACCGAAAAGAGCAACTACGTTTGGACCGTGGCTTGCCAACAGGCGTTTGAGGACATAAAGAGCTATCTTAGAAACCCTCAGATCCTGTCAAAGCCCGTCCCAGGAGAAAAGCTGTATTTGTACCTGGCAGCATCAGAGGTGGCCATAAGCTCGGCCTTGGTACGTATGGAGGGCAAAACACACTTGCCAATATACTATGTCAGCCAGGTGCTACATGAGGCGGAGCTGCGATATTTCCCAACGGAGAAATTGGCATATGCATTGGTGATGAGTGTAAGGAAGCTCCGACCATACTTCTTCGACCACCAAGTGGAAGTCTTAACGACATTCCCCTTGAGACAAATCTTACACAGACCCGATACTGCCGGACGATTACTAAAGTGGTCACTAGAGGTCAGCCAGTATGGTATAACCTAAGCTCCCCGAAAAACGATCAAAGGGCAGGCTCTAGCAGACTTCATAGTAGAGCTAACCTACCCTCAAGATCCGACGAGGGGACTTATATACCCATGGCACCTCTACGTAGACGGCTCAACAATAAGTTCCGCAGCCGGTGCGGGTGTTGTCCTAGTAAGTCCTGACAAACAAGTGTTCACCTCTGTAATAAGGTTCGACTTTCTAGCAACTAACAACGAAGCCGAATACGAAGCACTTATTGCGGGATTGAGACTATCTTTAGCTGTGGGGGCAACCAGACTTCAAATTTTCGGAGATTCACAGCTAATAGTATCTCAAGTCCGAGGTGAATACGAGGCAAATGATCGATAAATGATCATTTATCAAAGGATCGTAGCACATTTGATATCCAAATTTGACCAAGTGTATATTGAGCAAATTCCCCGACTAGAAAATACGCAAGCAGATGCTCTAGCTCGGTTGGCTACAAGCACCGGGGAACCAAGTATCTCAGAGGTGGTCGTCACAAAGCTAACAAATCCTTCAACATTTTATTACATTAACTAAGTGTTGAAGAGGGGACAACAATTGGTGAACAACCAGCAAGTGATCGATGATTGGCGAACACCCATCATTAAATACTTGGCCAATGGAGAGCAGCCGGGAGATCCATGGGAAGCACGGCGAATTGTGAAACAAGCTGCTAGATACACGATGGTTGAAGGACAGTTGTACAAGAGGGGAATCTCACTCCCATTACTCAAATGTCTCTTTCCTAGAAGAAGGTCAAAAGGTGTTAGAAGAAATTCATGAAGGAATATGTGGAGGTCACACCGGGGGGCAAGCCCTAGCCTACAAAACTATTAGACAAGGGTACTATTGGCCAACATTGCGGAAGGATGCCATCAAATATGCTAAAAGATGCTTGAAGGGTCAACAGTTTGCTCCAAGTATCCGTACCCCGGTGCAAGAATTAAAATCGGTGTATAGTCCATGGTCATTTGCTAAATGGGGTATCGACTTGATCGGCCCATTCCCTCCCGGAAAGGGTGGAGTAAAATTTGTAGTGGTGGCTGTGGACTATTACACCAAGTGGGCTGAAGCAGGAGCCTTAACGACTATAACCCAAGAGAAAATGATAAGCTTCATTTGGAAAAACTTGGTATGTAGATTCGGGTTACCGCAGTCAATAGTCACGGATAATGGAAGACAGTTCGATGGGAGTAAGTTAAGAGATTTTTGCACATCTTGGGACATCAAGAAGCATTACTCCACACCAAGATCTTGAAGCACATCCTGAAAATTCGATTAGAAGAAAGAAAAGGCAGTTGGGCCGATGAACTGCCAGAAGTCCTATGGACCTATAGAACGTCTTATAGAACAAGTACCGGGGAGACACTGTTTACCATGACTTTTGGAGTTGAAACAGTCATCCCGGTAGAGGTCCAACTTCGGACGTGGAGGATAATGAAGTACAATGAAGAAGCAAATGAAGATGATATGGCGGTGGAAAAAGATCTGATTGGAGAAACAAGAACATCGGCGGAGTTAAGAATTGCCGTCTACAGACGACGAGCTGAAAAATATTACAACTCACAGGTCAAGGATCGAAGGTTCAAGGTTGGCGACCTGGTGATGTGACGAATATTGGCAGTCCCAACAGGAGTGTTTGGTCCAAGATGGGAAGGTCCGTTCAAAGTAATAAAGAGTTGGCCAAATGGGACGTATGATCTGGAAGATATGCAAGGCAACCCTTCATCATACACTTGGAATACGGCGCATCTCAAGAAGTTCTACCAATAAAAGACTTGTAAAGATTTTTCTTTTGAAACCTAGCTCGCCCAACATGTATAGGGGCAAACGGGTTCGATTCAGATAAGGCTAAGGTTGTAAAGTCTTATTATGTTGAATAAAGAAGATGTTTCCTTTCAAATTGGTGAGTCAATAGAAGTCTCAGGTTATAAGCTCAAAGGACTCACAAGTCCAAAATAAAGGCAAGGTATTGAGACTAACCCTACTGACATAACAGTAAAATGGAGTCCTTACCAATCAATAAGCCTACATAGAAAGATATGAAAAATAAAAGGTGTAAATTCGCAATTCCATAAAAGGAAAAGTAAGACGAATCAATCGAAACACCATACACAAAAATGAGCAATAACTAACTTAGACAAAAGTATCGACAAAACACAAGTATAAATAAACTCGATGAAAAGGAAACTGCATATTCATTACTGATCAAAGAAGTTTGAGTACATGTGGGGCGCCTTCATGGGCGAAGAAGCAAAAAGTTACACAATAAAAGCAAAAATTACAAAAAGGGCGAAAAGGGTCAGACACCTTACTGGTCGCCGGCTTGCTCGCCAGCTTGGGTGCCCGCTTGCCCGCCACCCTGAGCCTACTCGCCCACGTGCTCGCCGGCCTGCTCACTTGTGTGCCCACCTGTGCCTGAAGGTGAGAGACCCGGAAGAACCTCAATAGGGGACAAACCCTCGGTGTCTACCATTGCGTCATCCTCAGCGTCAATCTGAAGTGGTGGGTAGTTTCCACCGATAATCTTAAGGGTGGGAGGTACAGCGCTAAGATCCACACCCATCTCCTCAAGATCACCAATGTCAACCACTAAACCTTCTTTGAGAGGACGCTCGGTGAGAAAGTCAGTGAACTCCTTCTTCAGGGCCGTCCAAGGATCTTCATTCTCACCAACAGCATGATGATAAGCTCGGAGATTCTCGGCAAAGGCATAGACGAATCTGAAGTCAGAAGATTCAGCCTGGATATCGGCAACGACGTCAGCAGAATAGCACTCAGTGTGTGCGGCTTTGTGCTCGGCCAGCTGGGTTCGGGTGTTTTGGAGTTCTCTTTCCAACTCGGCAACCTTCCTGCGAGCAACCCGGCCCTCCTCCAGCAGAGCCCGCAAGCTTGTCAACTCCGCCCGGAGGCTATCGGCTTCAGCCTTGGCCCTTTCACCACTTGCGATCGCTGATTGCTCGGCATCTAGTGAAGCCTTGGCCTTAGCCTCCAGAATTGCCGCCTTCTTTTATTGGCATCATCCCTCTCCTTCCTCAAGGTGTCATTCAACACCGCGTACGACTTCTCCAAAGTCACGGCCTACTCAATGGCGCGTTGAGCAGTGATGAGAGCACCACTCGAATGATGCATGGCCGTGCGGATGTTGTCGGTTAATGACTGATGCTGGATGATGGCATCTTGAGGTTGAGTCCAATGATGGGCGGCAGACTCAATGGACCTCCGGAGAAGGCCCGGAAGCTCGTTAAGGGTCTTCGGAGGCCGAGCGAGGGCAACTGATGAACCGCCGGGCTGCGGTGCTGGTAGCGTGAAGGATCGTACCTGTGTAAAGATTCATACAAGCAAACACTTAGAAATTTCAAAAAATTTCTAAGTATGAATATGTGAGAAGTTTGAGAATCATACCCTGCTGCCCGGTCCTGGTCCCATCCAAGGATGGAGATATCCGACAACTGCCCGACAGAGCGGATGGGCACGGGGGCAGTCAAAGTGCCAGCAGAGACTGGGAGTGTAGGCTCTGGAACCTCAACCCGACCCGAGCCTCCTGAGCCTGAAGCTCTCGTGGTCCTCGCCCTCTTGGCAGCATCACCTTCACGCTCGACGCGTGAACCATCACCTCATTGAAACCGTCGGCTACCACTACTGGGAGAGCCACTAGGGGCTTGTCGATAGTCAGCATGTGGGGCCCGGGGTGGGGCAGCAGATCGTGTGCTGGGTCCGGTGCCCGTCCCCTTCTTGGTCTGGGCAGCCTTCTGAGCCGCCAACACAATAGACGGTGGGTCTCTCTTGGTCCGTGCCATTCCGAACCTCTGGTTAAAAACTCTGAAGGACGGAGGAATGGCGATGGTGACCTCAGCGGCTGCAAATACTAGGAAACATAAAAAGATTTAGAATTTTTTTAAAAATATAAGTCAAAAGTCTAAGATACAACAAATATACCTGCTGGACGAGTGATTTATGCTCGCAAGTGATGGGGAGTCGTAATCAATCCCGATATGATGCGGCAACTGAACTTGTTCATGTATTCGAACATCCTGTCCTTTTTATTCCGTCGACAGACAAGAATGCATGTAAACTTGAATTCCTCAGACAAGCTCGTTTTCTTCCAACGCTGAGGAATCAAACCTGCAACGTAGAAACAGGATGTTGTTAGACATGATATCGGGAAACGAAATCCCAAGTATAAATAAGCCCTACGTTGTAGCTCGCCAAACTCTGTAGGCAAGATAATACGTCCCCAAGTCCCTCATTATTGTCCGGGGCTCGCCAATCTCCCCCGATGAAGAAGAACTGCTCTTTCCAGTCTCTCACCTTGTTGGGCAGGCCTTCATGGATCTTCATATCGCTCCTCGCCTTCAGGTAATAGTAACCCTGGCCTTCCTCAGAACATTTACTGAGGCAGAGGGTGTAATTCACCTCTTGCGGAGTTAGACGATCCTTGTACTTCTCCAAGGCAAAGACCGTGCAGAGGGATATCAGGTATGTCCAAGCATTGGGTGTGAGCTGTGTGATCGCCAAACCCGTCGTCTCCAGGAAATGGCCGATGAGGGGATGGAGAGGAAACGTCACACCGGCGGCCAGAGTATGTATGTTTATTGCTGTTAAACCTTCCGGAGGACAATCGGCTCTTTCCTTCTCCCGAGGAGCGTACATCGTCACATCACAAGGAATGTGATACTCCCTACGGATGCTGTCAAGGTCATCCTCATCGATAACACTCACCACAGTGTTTGCCTTGTAGTTGGTACGGTCACCTTTTTCAAGCTCCCGGTATTGTCGAGGAGGAGTAGGAAAGTCAGCAGTGTATTGCTCGTAGTAGGCTCTCTAGTCGAACTCTTGCTCGATGCCTTCGGGGATGGACTTCTCCGACATGTGAGGTTGCGGGAATCCAACAGACTCAAACCATTCAGAGATAGAGTCATCGTCTTCACTGCTAGAGGACACCTCAACGACCTCTTTATCATCAACATCTGGGCGAACAGCAGGTTGCTCGACAACCTGCTCGCTGGGCTGCTTGCCCAGATGCTCACCGGACTGCTCGCCTCTCTCCTCCAGTGGACGGTTGACTTCTACGATCTCGGGATCAGAACCCGCCTTGTGTACCGAGAAAAGACCGGCGATCGGGCCACCTTCCTCAATCGGCCGTTTTCCCGAATTCTGGTGAGAGATAGTGCGGCTTGAAGACGACGACATGTTTGGGAAAAGAAGAGAAAAGGAATTTGGCCCTAGGAATGTGCTAACTATTTTGTTAATAATTCTGCCACCTTGATTCTGGTCAAAGTTTTTCCCAAAGAAGAGAATCGTACGAACAAAAACAACATAAGGAATAAAAGAGGATAATACAAAAGAATAAATAAAAAGAAAGAGATTGTGAAACTACCTCTGATTAGAACGCCGAGATCGTTCGTCGGAATAGGAATAGCAAGGGTCGCCGGAAAAAGCTTGGAGATTAAAGTCGCCGGAAATTTCAGAGAACAAACAAAGTGAAGAAGAAGATGAATAGTGATATGAAACCCTATTTATACATTCGAGTAAAAGGAAAAGGAATGAAAAGGTTCTGGGGCTTTTCTGCAAAAGATTTGAAAAGTTTTAAATGGGCGCGTCTTTTCGTGTAACTGATTGGCACAGTACATGAAAAGGCACCTCGGTTTCTGGAACATCACATCGATTTTCAAACAAGAGGACGAGCATGAAGGCCTAGCACAAAGCCGAGCACCATGTTGCTCGCCAAGCTGCTCATCTAACTGCTCACCAGCATGGTGAATCAATTCCAGCATATACTTTGATAAAGAGAAATCAAATCAAAGCATATACTGAGGGGCAAATGTTGATAAAAGGATATAAGGTTGGTGGTTAAAGAGAGATTTAAGTAGGAACAAGCTATTGGTCAAGCTGCTCGCTGAGCTGCTCGCCCGGATGCTCGCCTGATCCCCAAAGTTAACAAAGCAACGAGCCCACATAGCCATCACACAGCTTGCTCGCCTAAATGCTTGCCGAGATGCTCGCCAGCTTGCTCGCCCAAGCCCTGGAGGGACGAAGCAACAAGCCCATGAGGCCAAGATCAAGTTACTCGTCCAAGTGCTCGCCGAGCTGCTCGCCCGGTTGCTCGCCTGACTCAACGGTGGCGAGGCATCAAGCCATGAATCTAAACCAAAGATGCTCGCCACCGTGCTCGCCTACTTGCTCGCCAGGCTGCTCGCCCAACACAAAGGTAGTGAAGCACCAAGCCACGAAGTCAAGGATGCCCACTTGTTCGCCATGTTGCTCGCCGAGCTGATCGCCCCTCTCCCAAGAATAGAGACACAAGATGTCCAGAGAACCTATATGGAAGTCATAGGTCGTTAGGGATAGAGTTAATGGGGCAAGTTATCGAGGTGGTGACAAGTGGAGGACATTTGTCATCATCAGAGGCTATATGGCCTAAAAACGTGCCACATCATAAAAAAAAGAGTATAAATAGGTGAAAACACCTCATTTGTAAGGATCTGAAAATCCAAACACAAGAAATACATAATTAAATTTCTCTCTCTACAATTCTCTCTATAACTCACATTTATAATTCCAAAATTGTGTCTTTAATTATTGATTGAGCGATTTTATATGATCAATTAGCCACATAAACTTTCGATTAGTAAAATCATTCAACAGGAGCGTTAATAAAGCGGTTGAGCCGGTATGATGTCATAATTATATAAATATATATTTAATATTAAAATATATCCACCAAATATCATACAAATATCAAATTTGAAGCTAAATTCACCACAAATCTAACAAATATCAAATGTGAAATTCCACCAACTGTCTTTGATTAGTGTGATTTTTGCTTGAAATTTGTGTGATTTAAGTGCTCAATTTTATTAGATTTCTTGCATTTATTCACATTAATTCGATTATTTGAGCTTAATTGTGAAAAGAGGTGTTTGCTATTTATTTAGTAGAAAATCATGATTTATTTAGCAAAAATACGTCTCAAATTAAAATTGTGAAATTTTGTGAATTCAATTAAATGAAACAAGTTGGAAATGAGAGATTTGGACTTAATATTTTTCATTGCAATTTACGGCCCAAATAAAAATAGAAAGCCCATTTTATAAATGCTGTGAATATAATTTGAATGTGGAGATAATCCTTTTCTCACTCTTTGACCAAGAATTAAAAGAAGGAAACGTGGCCATATTTATGACCATTACTTTTCATTGAATTCTTCAATTTTCAGATGCACTGAAGCCATGGAAATGCCGACAACCACAATTACCAATTACACTCACACCCTATTCTGCAATGTCGGAGTTCACCATGGAATTGTCGCAGCCTCTGCTGCAGAATCTCGCTGGAAAAGTGATGGAGATGAGACCACCTTGGCGTTTATGGACAAGTTTGATCGCATTCGCCTCTTAGAGCGAAAGAGAGTTAATTATATTGAGCTTTTATTTATTAGTTATCTAAATTATCTTGCGGGCTTTGAATAAATAGGCTTAAGAACTTTATTAGACTATTTAAGCCTTTCTTTGTCTTGATGTAAAACAGTTTTTGTTGATGAATTGAATTAGGGTTCTTCCCAGGAGATTCACTAGTATACGTAGTATCAAGTGAACTCTCAATTTCCATTACGTGTGTTCTTGTTATATGCTTCTACTGCGTCAGTTGGTACTCAAAGTCTTGCAACGCTCCTGATATCATGCCTCCCCGACGTCAACCGGCTATTGATGCCTTCACAGTCGACGAGTTGCGCCGCCAGATCGCTAATCTCACTGCCGCCGTCACAGATTTGAGTACTAATTAGGTCCACGCTAATGACGCTGCCGCCACGGATGTCCATCCCCGTCGCCGCCGCGAGGCCCCCTTGCCCGCACATCTTGATCCCAGGGATCACGCTCCGCCGCCTGCGGGCGTCGTCTTTGATGATGCATCTGATACTGATGATACAATTTCTCTAGACAACCCCTTTGCTGCTCTTCATGAACAACCGCCGCTACGCCAGACTATCAATTGGGAACAGGGTTTGCGCATTGACTTCCCTGAATTTGCAGGGAACCTTGATCCGACTGAATTTTTAGATTGGCTAAACAATATTGAGGAAATCATGGACTTCAAACGCTTCACGGCTGATCGACGGGTCCCCCTCATTGCAACCTGTTTCAAAGGACGAGCGTCCGCCTGGTGGCATCAATTCAAACAGGTGCGCGCACACATCTTGGCCCAAATTGAGAAAACACCTCCAGCGGGAGTTCTTACCTTTCAATTACACAGGTACTCTATTTCAAAAACTTCACCTCTTGCGCCAAGGTATGCGATCAGTGGCTGAATATTCTGAGGAATTTTATCAACTCGTTTCACGTATCAACTTAGCAGATTCGCAGAAGCAGTTAGTGTCACGATTTATTGCTGGTTTGCGTCCATCTCTACAGGACACACTTAACCTTTTTGCTCCTCCTACGCTCGTTGAGGCGCACCAGCGTGTGTTGCTTGTGGAAAAACAGCAGGCCAGGCGCGCACAGGCCCTAGTACCGTCTCGCACGCAGGCAGCCTCTGCTCCAGCCGTGGGCTCCTCTCGTCCTGACCCTTTTGTTCCTCAACCGCCAGCGCGCCAAGGTACTGCCCAACGCTGTTTCTCGTGCGGTGAAACTGGGCACCATTTTGCTCAATGCCCGAAATCCCAAAGCACCCGCACATTGTTGACAGATGATCATATGGGAATTTACACCCAAAACCTACTTTTTGATGATTATGGAGAGGACAGCCTTCCAAAGGCGCACCTGGACGGGAACGTTGGTGACATGTTAGTTCTCAGATGACATTTTTTGGCTTCTAAGTTTGACAGTAACTCTCAGTGTCACTCCTTATTTACTTCCACGTGTTCTATTCTGGGTAAAGTTTGTTCTTTTATCATTGATTCTGGGGCATGTGAGAATGTTATTGCTTCTGATGCTGTTGATAAATTATCTTTGACTGTTGAACCTCACCAAGAACCGTATGTTCTTATGTGGCTTAAACGTGGTAGTACGATTACTGTGTCTAAATGGGTTCTAGTGAATTTCTCTATTGCTGATACTTATGTGGACTCTGTATGGTGTGATGTGGTGCCCATGGATGCATGTCATTTATTGTTGGGGCGTCCATGGCAGTTTGATAGATCTGTTTTACATGATGGTCACCGTAATACGTACAGCTTTATGTTTCATGGTACTCAGATTGTGCTATATCCATCTATACCTCGTATTCCCCCAAATCCTCCAGCCCCTCAGGTACTACTGCTGAATCATTCTGACTTCTGTGAGATTGAACATGCTCCTTACGTGCTATTATTATTAGTTGTGGATTCCGTACATGTCACTTCACCCCCTACTGCAGTGTCCTCTTTATTGTCAGAGTTTGCTGATATTTTTCCAGACGTTGCTCCTTCGGGCCTTCTGTCTTTACGAGACATACAACACCATATTGATCTCGTCCCGGGCGCACCACTGCCCAACCGACCGCACTACCGTATGAGCCCATCTGAGCACGAGGAACTACGTCGACAGGTTGAGGAGTTGCTTCGTAAGGGTCATGTTCGGGAAAGCTTGAGTCCATGTGTTGTACCTGCTCTCTTAACCCCCAAGAAGGATGGTACGTGGTGTATGTGTGTGGATAGTCATGCCATAAATAAGATTACTGTTCCGTATCGATTTTCTATTCCTAGACTCGATGACCTACTTGATAAGCTTAGTGGCTCCACTGTCTTCAGTAAGCTGGATTTACGTAGCGGGTATCATCAGATATGTATTATACCGAGCGATGAGTGGAAGACAACTTTTAAGACTCGGGAGGATCTTTTTGAGTGGTTGGTGATGCCATTTGGGCTGTCTAACGGCCCCAACACTTTCATGCGTGTTATGAACTAGGCCCTACGCTCTCTCATCGGTACGTGTGTAGTTGTTTATTTTGATGATATACTTGTCTATATAGTCGTTCTATGGATGAGCATCTGGGACACCTCAGGTCTGTCTTCCTCATACTTAGAGAGGAAATTTTTTTTGCTGCCCCACAGAAGTGTATTTTCTTGACAGACAGGGTGTTATTCTTGGGTTATGTTATCTCGGCGGATGGTCTCAGTGTCGATTCTTCCAAAATTGAGGCGATTCAGAATTGGCCCATCCCGTCTACCTTTACTGCTGCTCGCAGCTTTCATGGCTTGGCATCATTCTATCGATGGTTTATTCGAGATTTCAGTACTATTATGGCCCTTATCACTGACACTTTACAGGGGAAAGTTTTCCGGTGGTCCCCCGCTGCTGATACTATTTTTTCTGTGATCAAAGAGAAGCTCACCAATGCCCCTTTGCTTATTCTACCGAATTTCTCGGTTCCTTTTGAGCTTACTTGTGATGCCTCGAAGGTGGGTATTGGTGCTGTCCTCAGCCAGAATTCACGACCAGTTGCCTTCTTCAGTGAGAAACTACTAGGCCCTCGTTCTCAGTATTCTGCATATGATGTCGAGTTTTATGCAGTGGTTCGAGCTGTACGACACTGGCGACACTATCTCTATCAGCAGGAGTTTATATTATATACTGATCACGATGCTCTAAAGCACCTGCACACCCAAGATTCAGTCTCTTCTCGACATGCCTCTTGGGCTCTCTCAGGTGAGTTCTGGTGCTACTACTGATTACACTATTGTTGATGGATTTCTATTTTGTGGTGTTTTCCTTTTTATTCCCCAGGGTAGTCTGCGGCTTTTGATTATTTCTTAGTTACATAGTGTTGGGCATGTTGGGAGGGATCATACTATTTCCCTGATTCAGCGGCGTTTCTTTTGGCCTTCTTTGCGTCGTGATGTGTACCGTTATGTGGAGAGATGTCGAATTTGTCAGGTTTCTAAGGGCACCGCTACGAATGCAGGTTTGTGCCGCCCTCTTCCTGTCTCGTCCCGACCATGGCTGCTATTTCTATGGATTTTGTTGTTGGCCTTCCACGTACACAACGTGGATTTGATGCTATTTTTGTAGTGGTGGATCGGTTTTCTAAGATGGCACATTTTGTACCTTGCAAACGTTCTACTGATGCTGTACATGTAGCACAGTTGTTCTTTCGGGAGGTTTATCTCCTTCATGGCCTTCCCCAGTCCATTGTGTCTGACCGGGACACTATATTCTTGAGCTATTTTTGGAGAAGCGTTTGGAGGATGGCTAACACTAGCTTGGATTTTAGTAGTGCTTACCACCCCCAAACAGATGGACAAACAGAGGTTGTCAATCGCTCCTTGGGGAATCTTCTTCGCTGTCTTGTGGGTGAAAATATTCATTCTTGGGATACTAAACTCAGTCAGGCTGAGTTTGCACATAATTCTGCAGTTAACAGGAGTTCGGGATTTTGTCCTTTTGAGATTGTTTATGCGGTTATTCCTCGTGGGCCACTTGATCTTATTGATGTCCCCCCACTTGATTCGGCCGATGCACGTGCTGAGGATCTCATGGCTGAACTCCGGGACATACATGCCAAGACTTCACAGCGTCTACAGGTCGCAAATGCCCGTTACAAGGGAGCTGCTGATTCTCGGCGCCGCCCACTAAACTTGGAGGTTGGAGACTTTGTGTGGGCTGTCCTCACCAAGGACCGTTTCCCTGCCCATGAGTATAACAAGTTATCTGCTCGAAAGATTGGACCTGTGGAGATTGTGGAGAAGATCAATCCTAACGCCTATAGACTGAAGCTCCCTTCTCACATCCGTACATCTGATGTTTTCAATGTCAAGCACCTCATTCCATTTGCTGGTGATAACTCCTCTGGAGATGAGACTGATCCTGATTCGAGGGCGAATCGCTTCTCACCAGGGGAGGATGATGGAGATGAGACAGCCTTGGCGTTTATGGACAAGTTTGATCGCATTCGCCTCTTAGAGCGAAATAATGAATTATATTGGGCTTTTATTTATTAGTTATCTAAATTATCTTGCGGGCTTTGAATAAATGGGCTTAAGAACTTTATTAGACTATTTAAGTCTTTCTTTGTCTTGATGTAAAATAGTTTTTGTTGATGAATTGAATTAGGGTTCTTCCCAGGAGATTCACTAGTATACGTAGTATCAGGTGAACTCTCAATTTTCATTACGTGTGTTCTTGTTATATGCTTCTACTGCGTCAATAAGGCACGATGCCACTGGAGGGAAAGCCACCGGAGGAAGCAGAGCCGCTCAGTGCTGTCGCTGCCGCTGGAGGGAAAGCATCCGCCGGCAGGATATGTGTTCTTGCTTTTTTTTCGTCAATTACTAATGTCGTGAAACTTGAAAGTCTGAAACTGAATTTTTTTTTCAATTTTTTTTAGTAGAACTCCCAGCCGCCGGTTCATAGGGTTGAACCGAGGCTGGTTTGACCAGTTTATTTCCATTTTTGGCCGGTTCTCGAGCGGCTCATTAGTCGGGCGGTCCAACGTTTTAGAGCCGTACGTAGCTTATCCCGGTTCGTGGTTCGACCGGTCTGACCGGCCGGTCAGACCATTTTTTTAAAACATAGATTGAAACCGTTGATTTAAATGTAAACTACAGCTGTGAAAAAAAAGATACAACAACAGTTATTTAAATTTATAAGGGATAGAGATTTTTTAAGTCCCATAACTTTTGCCTTTTTCCAAATACTTCTCAATAAAGTTAATTTATCCAATTACATCCCAAATGTCTATTAAGTATACAATTTACGTCCCAATAAAGTTAATTTATCCAATTACGTCCCAAATGTCTATTAAGTATACAATTTATGTCTCAAATCTCACCGGATTTAACCGGAGTAAGCAAAATGACGTCGTTTTGGCCCCATGTGCCGATCACGTGCCATTTAAATTGGGGCTTTCCGGCGTGTTGGTGACATGGAATTTATTTTTAAATTTTCAAATAATTTTTTGCCAAAATAAAACATTTTACGCCTCCAAAAGAAATACAATGTTCTTCTACAATGAAATATTTTTGGGGAAGAAGAAATGCTGATACGAGGAGCCTCAAGTGCAATGGAGTTCTTCTGATACAATTGAATTATTTGGGGAAGAAGAGGCCGAGATTCCTTTTAAATTAGGGAAATTTTTGTTTGTTAATTATTCATTTTTATTAATTATTAGAAAATGAGGTGAAAATCCATTAATTCATTTTGGCAAAAAATTATTTGAAAATTTAAAAATAAATTCCATGTCACTAGCACGCCGGAAAGCCCAATTTAAATGGCACGTGATCGGCACATGGGGTCAAAATGATGTCATTTTGCTTACTCCGGTTAAATCCGTTGAGATTTGGGACGTAATTGGATAAATCAACTTTATTGGGACGTATTTGGAAAAAGGCAAAGTTATGGGACCTAAAAAATCTCTATCCCAATTTATAACAACATTTAAAACTCATTTATCTAAAGCTTTTACTACCATGATTTTTGATAATTTTTAACAATGGCCAAAACCCGTTGGCGTAGGGTTTTATCACAATAGTTTTTAAAACTCTTTTACAATAGATATACACCGTTGTCGTAAATATTTAAGACAACTAGTATAAAAAAAAGTTATTCACCATTATCGCATATATATATATATATATATATATATATATATATATATATATATTTAAGACAACAAGTATTAAATAGTAAACATATATAATAGGTATTCACCGTTCTATAAATACTTAAGACAACGGTAAAAAGTATGTTGTCAAAAGTCTGAATATATCATAACTGAGTCAATCTATAATGGTAGAAAAAATATTTAAAACAACAGGAATCTCCATTGTCGTAGCTCTTTTCGGGCATAGATTGAAGAATGAATTTCTTTCCCCAATTGAAATTTACCTATAATAAATTTGAGGATGAAGTTTATCTGTAAATAGATGTGGATAAAAGATTGAGGCTTGCATTAATGTCAAGTGAAATAGTACTAATAATTAATCATTTGTTAATTAAAAAATAAATAAAACGAGAACAAGGGTCTTTTGGATAATTCAACATTAAAAAGAAAAAAAAGAGTGTTTTGAAAAGATGGTAATAAAATTAATAATGATTGATTTTTAGAGATTGTATATACTTTTGTATATTTTTTGTATTTGTCATATATTCCTAGATTAGCTCATATTCCTAGATTAACTCTCTCCTAATTTTGGGAGTTTGTTGTAATCCCTTATTATTAATAGGAATATTTCCAATCACCAATTCATTGGTGATTTTCAAAATATTCTTTCATGGTATCAGCAGAAAAGATCATATACCCTATTTTTCTCTAAATATTTTTTTTCGCCGCCTTCGGTTTCTTCTCGATGGCCGCCCCTATTTCCGACCCTCTCCACCTTGCCACCACAATTAATATGGTGCCAACTAAATTGGAGTCCTCTACGTTCTTAATCTGGCGTGATCAGATCATAGACATGGCGGCATGTTTCGACATCTCTAGTTTTCTAGATGGTTCGGTTGTTGCGCCGCCCCCTACTGTTTCCGCTGCTGACGGTTCTTCATCCCCAAATCCGGACTTCGTTGCCTGGCGTCGGAAAGATAAAAGACTCCTCGGTGTTATCCGGACCTCCCTCACAGCCGATGCCTCCGCCAAATTTTTTAATTGCCCCACCGCGCACGCTGCCTGGACGGCGCTCCTGGCCGCGTTCTCCGATTCCTTTGCCTAGCACACTCATTCTCTTCGTCGGTGGATGAATTTGCGAAAAAGTTCAACGCCATTTGCAACGAATTGCACTTCATTGGTCGAACGGTTTCCGACGACGACAAGGCCCACTGGTTTATCCACGGCCTTGGTCCTTCCTTCACGGGGTTCACTGATGTCCATCTGGCTATGGGCAAATTGCAGCCATTTCGGGAACTCGTCCATCAAGCTCGCCAATTTGAAGAGATGAGTTGTTCCGCGGAGGTCGCTGCTCCTGCTCTTGCAGCGTTCACAGCCTTCTGGTTCTGGTGGTAGAAGTGGTGGCCGTGGTTCAGGCCCTTCATCGGGTGGCCGTCCATCTTCAAACAATGGTCGACGCCGTCCAACTGGTAAGTTCTCAAATAATGGACCCCGTCGCCTGCCTCGGTGCCAAATCTGCACGGGTGAACATTATGCTGATAAATGCCCGCAATTTCGGAGTGCTCATAATATGTCATCCTCTGCTAATCTGGCACAGGCTTTCACTACTACTTGTAATATCTCTGAGCCTAATTCTGACTGGTATCTTGACTCTGGTGCTTCAGCACATATGACGAATCAGTCAACCTCTATGGATTCGTATAAACCGCATTCTGGTAAAGGTTCTGTTGTCGTTGGTAATGGTAATTCATTGCATATTTCTCATATTGGAACTCATACCCTGTCTTTGGATATACAATTATTAGATGTGCTGGTTGTTCCCCATATTACTAAGAACCTATTATCTATTAGTAAATTAACTGTGGATTATCCTGTTGACATTGTCTTTTCTGACAAGTTTTTTACTATTCAGAATCGGGTGACAAAGAAACTTCTAGCTCAGGGTCGATGTGCTAATGGACTTTATTTACTTGATCGGGGTGTTCTGGCGTTGGTGGCTGCAATCCGGAATAAAGATTTACGAGCTAGTTTTGATTTATGGCATGTGCGCCTTGGGCATGTTCCTATTTCTATTATTACTTTGTTGAAACAGTTGGGTCATTTATCTATTACTTCTGTTTTACCGAATCCTACTCCTTGCTCTTCTTGTCAATTGGCTAAGAGCAAGCGTTTATCTTTCTTGTTAAATGAAAAACGTGCGTCTAATGTCCTTGATTTAATATATTGTGATTTGTGGGATCCAACACCTGTTATTTCCTCTGATGGATTTCGTTACTATGCTATCTTTGTGGATGATTTCTCTCGTTTCTCTTGGGTTTATCCTCTGCGTGCAAAATCTGATTTTTGTAATGTTCTTGTACGATTTGCTGCCTTTGTTTGCAACCAATTTTCTCGTACTATTAAAACAATTCAAAGTGATGGGGGGACTGAATTCGTGAATAGTCGTATACAACAATTTATGAGTTTGCATGGGATTCATCTTCGTATTTCTTGTCCATACACTCCTCAACAGAATGGCAGGGTTGAGAGAAAACATCGCCTCATCACTGAAACAGGCTTATCCATGTTATTTCATCCTCATTTACCTGCTAAATTCTGGTTTGATGCTTTTGCGACGGCTACGTTTATTATCAACAGATTACCATCTCCAGTTTTGCAGAACAATTCGCCATTTGAGCTACTCTTTGGACACTCTCCGAATTATGCAAATTTTAAACCATTTGGGTGTCGTGTTTTTCCTTATCTTCGGATTATGCTGCCCACAAACTGGATCCTCGTAGTCACCCATGTGTTTTCATTGGTTATGGCAGTATTCACAAAGGTTTCCGCTGCCTCGATCCACACTCAGGAAGAATTTTTATCACTCGTCATGCCCAATTTGATGAGCATTGTTTTCCATACTCTCGAGTTCCTTCATCTGTTCGTGTTACTGATCTTGAGTTGACAACTTTCTTGGATCTTTCATCGTCAGGTGAACAGGCTACACCGAATCAGCCTGTCTGTTCTTCTTCACCGGGTCCGACTCTTCGTGTACTCAATGATGATGATTTTTCCTCCCCTGCAGCTGCTCCTGCTCCTACCCTGTTGAGCCTGTCTCACCTGCTCCTATTCCTGTTGAGCATGTCTCACCTGCTCCTATTCCTGTTGAGTCTGTCTCACCTCCTGCGACTACAATTGATCATCCCGCTCCGGCACCTGCTCCTGCTCCTGCTCCTCATCCGATGATTACTCGTGCTCGTGCTGGGGTCTTTAAGCCATGCTATCCAGTGGATTTATCGACTACAACTCTTTTCTTGGCTCTCTCTACTGTTTCTGAGCCTCGTGGTTATAAGTCGGCTATTAAGCGTTTATAATGGCTTGCTGCCGTGCAGGAGGAGATTGATGCTCTCCGCTCAAATAATACTTGGATCTTGGTGCCTCGACCCTCCGATTCTAATATTGTTGGCTCCAAATGGGTTTCTCGCACTAAATTCAGGCCTGATGGGACTATTGATCGTCATAAGGCCCGTCTGGTTGCTCAGGGTTTTACACAGGTACCTGGTGAAGACTTCCATCATACGTTTAGTCCCATGGTTAAGGCTGCCTCGGTCTGGATTATTCTTGCTATCGCAGTTCAGCACAATTGGGCTTTACATCAGCTAGATGTTAAGAATGCCTTTCTTAATGGCGTTCTCGATAAACCTGTCTATATGTCTCGGCCTCCTGGTTTCGTTGATCCTTGTTTTCCTGATCATGTCTGTCATCTTCACAAGGCTTTATACGGTCTTCGGCAAGCTCCTTTTGCCTGGTTTCATCGATTCAGCTATTTTCTACTTAGTTTGGGTTTTTCCAAAGTCGTGTTGATTCGTCTCTATTTCATTTCCACCGTGGTTCTACCATTTTATATTTGCTCCTCTATGTGGATGATATTATCGTTACTGGAAATGATCCGTCTACTCTTCGTGAATTCATTTCTCGAACAAACTGGGAATTTGCGATTAAAGATCTTGGTAAGTTGACTTATTTTCTCGGTCTTGAGGTATCTAACACTCCTGATGGTATATTTGTAGGTCAAGCCAAGTACGCCCATGACATTCTCTCCCGCACTGATATGTTGGATGCAAAATTGACTTCTACTCCATTAGTTGCAGAAGAATCTCTTATTAGCGCTGGTCAGCCCTTCTCAGACCCTACTCGTTATTGGTCTCTTGTCGGGGCTCTTCAGTATTTGACGATCACAAGTCCTGACTTGTCCTATGCAGTCACCTCTGTCAGCCAATTCCTGCACTCTCCGAGTGAAGCTCATTTCTCGGCTGTTAAACGTATCCTTCGCTACGTTAAGGGCACCATTCATTTTGGTCTCTCGTTCAAACGTGGTCCCGATACTAATGTTCTGGGTTACTCAAATGCTGACTGGGCCCGTTGTCTCGAGACTCATCGTTCTACCTATGGTTACTCCATCTTTCTCGGAGGAAATCTAGTCTCTTAGAGTGCTAAGAAGCAAGCTATTGTTTCTCGTTCTAGTTGTGAGTCGGAGTATTGAGCCATGGCAAATGCTGCGGCCGAACTTATCTGGGTTATGAATCTTCTTCGGGAAATTCGAGCTCTTCCCTCCACTCCGCCCACGTTACTCTCAGATAATAAAAGCGCCATCTTCTTAAGTCAAAATCCTGTTGCTCATAAACGAGCCAAACACATTGATCTCGATAGTCACTTTGTTCGCGAACTCGTCTCCTTGGGCAAGCTCCGTACTAGCTTTGTTCCTTCTCATTTGCAGCTTGCCGACATCTTCACAAAGAGCCTCCCTCGTCCGACTTTCGAGTTCTTACGCTCCAAGTTCTGCGTATGTCTTCACCCCACACAGCGCTTGACGGGGGGTAATAGAACTAATAAGGGTTAATTCTACAAAAATGCACCACCTTTTACTCAACTTTCAATCTAATCATGAGCTTCACGATTATTATAAAAAAGTCAGACCTTTTAAAAAATTTCAATTCGATACATATTTTTTTTAATTTCGATCGACGACCGATAACGTGTCTCATCGGAGCGCGTGAAAGTTTACACAATGACGTACACACATTTAATTATATTTTATTTTTTAATTTGCACACCATATATCATATTCATATATATAAAATAACAATACTTTTTATTTATAAATATTTTCTGGCTGTAAAAGGGAAAAATGTTCTTATATGTTTGTAACGTTCAATATTAAATTCACAAAACACTTGAAAAAACACCAAAATACCTTAGAAAAATTGCCCAAAATCATACTAAATTCTGAAAAATCTCAATACTGGAGGTTTAAATTTCTAAATTTTATGCATGCATGCCAGCATGACAAAGTTTTACTCACTCAGGCGAGATACATCATAAATTGCCTATCAGAGATGAAAAGTATGTATAGGATTGAATTTTTTTAAAAGGTTGTGCTTTTTAATTATAATCATAAAGCCCGGAATTAAATTGAAAGTTGAGTAAATGATGGTGCATTTTTATAGAATTAACACAATTAATAATGATTGATTTTTAGAGATTGTATATACTTTTGTATATTTTTTGTATTTGTCATATATTCCTAGATTAACTCATATTCCTAGATTAACTCTCCCCTAATTTTGGGAGTTTGTTGTAATCCCTTATTATTAATAGGAATATTTCCAATCACCAATTCATTTGTGATTTTCAAATCATTCTTTCATGTGGCCGGGCAAAAAAAATTTGCACACTTCATTTAGGGTAAAAATGCCAAATTTAATTCCCTTTTATTTTGTAGAGTACATTTGACAGAAAAAGGAGATTAAGTACGATAAATGAAGAAAAAAATAGATTTTCAAAAAATATAAAATGGTTAAAAAATGACATTAATTATATATATCAACGTATATATAAGTATTTTTACGGATCAACTGTTAGTTGAAATCCAGAGAGCCAAAAACTAACCTACACTGTTAGACCACTCTAAACTTCATCAGTAAAAGACATAAAAATAATTGGTCAAATTTACTTGTGCCAAGCATTTCCTCCCGTCAAATGAAATTCTCTAAATACGTCACTAAATTAAAAGAAAATATATAATATTCATGTTATCTTTACCGAATTCGTCGGTCATATGTAATTTAAAAAGACTTCCATAAAACAATAATATTTCTTCATTGGCAATTTGAAATTAAAAAAAACTTCCAAAAAACAATAATATTCTGTTACGTGTACGTACCTACCACCTGCAACGAGTTAAATTTTATCACTACGCCTAAATATCACCAGGCCAGAACCTATTTTTCCATAAACTTTAAAATTTATCTGAATTAATCTTCAATTGTATATAGAAATCTTACTAATTTAATAAGGTTAATTGGCCTCGTAAAGCATGAATATTATGATCGATGCACAGATGAAACACACTCGTAATATATATGTACATTTCGAATCATCAGAATTCATCTATATATATTAATATACATTTTCTTTATTTGGTAATTAATCAATGAGTTAACATGGTGATATTAATTAATGTGTCAATTGTCATTATTCTCACCAATTAATTAATCCCTTTATATTACTCTTTTACGTCCAAAACCCAACACATTCGCATTTATTTAATTAATTAATATGGCTAAACTACTAGTAGTTGTTGCATATTTGATCCTGTGTTTGGCAATATTAGTGGCCATGGCAAGATCCGGACTCCAAATTGATGATGTGCAGGACGAGACGATTCTTCGACAAGTCACTTTCCATTCGACAGTGTCACAGGCGACAGAACCTGCAGGAGCCTACCAAAGTATAACGGCCGCTCTAAAGGATGCCCCGACCAATAGCCAGCTAAAGTATTACATTCATGTGAGAAGTGGCAACTATTTTGAACGCGTAGACGTATGGCACAACAAGACCAACATAGTGCTCATTGGGGACGGAGCGTCGTACACCAGAGTTTACTGGAACAAAAACGTGCCGGATTACGGCAGCGCACTCAGTAAGAAAATAAATAAAACACTCTCACAGTACCTAATTTATTCCAAAATAGTATTCTTCGTATCATAAATGGATTAAAGATTTGTATGTCCTTTAATTTGTCTTCATTTTGAATTCGATTTACAAGAATTACACATTTTTATATTAATCCTATAAATTTAAAAATATTATGATTTTGATCCTTTTATAAACTTACAGGACCAAAATCATATATTGGTAATGTAAATTTGTAAAATAGAGATTTTCTTTTTCTATTTCAATCCAAATTGATGTTGAAAAGACATTAATACCCTTCTAGGCCCTTCTACAAAATACCCTTCTTAAAAAAATTTAAGTAAAGAATATTTTAAAGGGTGTTTTACATATTAGTTTAAAAGAATTACTATATTTATAAATTAGTTGAAAATATTTGCACGGCAGTATTTTTTTATTTTTTTTGCACGGAAATGTTTTTTTTTTTTTTGGCTCGGAACCAATATGTAATTTGTGTCAATTTGTTAAACCATTTTGTACTTTTTCCAATTTTAAACTTTTCTCCTTTAATTTATTTGGCCAAAATTAAAAAAATTGGTTAGATAAGGGCAAAATAAAGCCTTTATCAGAAAGGGCATTTTGTGTATTTTCACTTTGCAAAATAAAAATATTTTTAAATTTATAAAAACAGTAATTTATATGAACCAAATTCAAATTACTTAGCAATTTGTAAAACTACAAAAACTTTAATCGCTGGTATAAAGCAGTTTTTCTTAAAACGAACACTTGCAGCTGTAAACGGAGACGGATTCATCGCCATGCTAATCGAATTCGAAAATACCTCCGGAGATATTCTCCAAGCTGCCGCGGCCACGGTGGCCGCCAACCGCGTCGCTTTCTACAAATGCACATTCCGTGGCTTCCACGACACCCTGTACGCCCTGTCGGGCACCCAATTCTACAGAGACTGCGACATCTACGGCACCGTGGACTTCATCTTCGGAGGGGCGGCCGCCGTATTTCAGTCGTGCAATCTGTACGCCGACGATAACACGACCGTCACCTACACCGCACAATCAAAAGGTGTCCCCTCGGCCACGCCGCCATCCGGGTTCGTCATCCAAAGCAGCAGGCTTACCACTGCCCCGGATGTCGACCCGAACAACCCGGACTTGAAAGTGTATTTGGGTCGACCATGGAAGAGTTATTCGACCGTAGTTGTGATGGAGTCATATCTTGACGCCGTCATAAATCCGTTGGGATGGTATAACGGAAGTGGAACCGACCGTTTGTTTTACCGGGAGTACAATAATTACGGGCCTGGATCGAACACCGAACGCAGAGTAAACTGGACCGGGTATAGTGATGTTACGGGCCGTCCAGAAGACGTGGAGAATTACACCGTGGGAGAATTCATTAACAAGGACGGTTGGCTTACTGCCACTTTAATTCCGCACTGTGATGGCTTCATGCGTCCTGTGGATTTATTGGTGGGGCCTACTGATGGTTTTATAGATATGTAACTAGATACAAGTTATTTATATGTTGAATTATTAAATTAGCTGCCTTGGATATATAATTGTTTCTTTCATTATTTATATATTAAAAGATATTTATTATCATAATTGAATATCCAGTTTAATAATTTATTGACTTTTGGTCTTATATATATACTTCCTGCAGGTTTCTAATTATAGATATCATCACCCTGAGTTTTTCATTATTTTTTGAATGAATATCATTTTGATGGTTTTTCTGTTACAATTTTGTTCCTACTAATTAAAATCAATTAATTAATAAAAAGATTAGAATCAATCAAATTATGAAAATAAATTATGGCAAAAAAAGAGTTAGAAATGCCAATTGTCAAAAAATATATTTTTTATGTCCATAAATTTTTAAAAGTTTTTAGGTTAATTTTATAAAAATGCACCACCTTTTACCCAATTTTCAATTTAATCATGAACTTCACGATTATTATTAAAAAACCTGACTTTTTAAGAAATTTCAATTCGATACATATTTTTTTGTTTTTGGTCGACAATCGATAACGTGTCACATTGGAGCGCGTGAAAGTTTACTACACTGACGTACACACATTTAATTATATTTTTATTTTTTTAATTTGCAAACCATATATATCATATTCATATATATATATATAATAACAATACTTTTTATTTAAAAATATTTTCTGTCTGTAAAAGGAAAAGATGTTCTTATATGTTTTTAACTTTCAATTTTAAATTCACAAAACGCTTGACAAAACTCCCAAATACCCTAGAAAAATTGCTCAAATTCATACCAAATTCTAAAAAATCTCAATACTGGAGGTTTGAATTTCTAAATTTTATGCATGCACGCCAAAAAACTTTTACTCACTCCGGCGAGATACATTATCAATTACCGGTCGGAGATGAAAAGTATGTATCAGATTGAATTTTTTTAAAATGTTGTGCTTTTTAATTATAATCTTAAAGCCCAGGATTAAATTGAAAGTTAAGTAAAATGTGATGTATTTTTTATAGAATTAAACCAAAGTTTTTTTAACCAAGAGAGTAATTAATTGGACAAGTATACTCTTATTAAACTAAAAAGATAAAAAAATAAATAAAACAAAGTAAAAAACTACAGGAGATAACACATTACATGGTAATATTTTTTGCAACAGTACAAAATTCGTCACAATTTGTTACTTAAAGGTGACAAATGTTAATTTCATCACTAAAATACTAAAATTGTGATAAAAAATTTTATTTTATCACCAAAAATTATTTTTTCTTCACTAACTTATAAATTCGACGACGACCTAAAAGAAATCGTCGCAATTATAAACTCTGGTGAGGATATTCATAATTACTAGTGACGATTTGTAACGTCACTAGAACTAATATTTTCATGACGATGATATGTTTTGTCATAATTTATGGTGAAAATATGATGCTCCTTTCTACACCACAATTAATTCACACAGTACGTTCGAACAAAAATTTATTTAAATTCGTACAACCATTAATTAACCTTGTACTCTAATTAGTTCACCTCGTACCAAACTTCATTATCTCATACCATCATATATTTAGCTTTTACCACAACTTTATTGCCTCAATATCAAACTTTATTTAATCTTACTCTCTCACTCTAATTATCCTGCAGCAGAATATCAATTGAGGTTAAACAGCCCAAGTGGTAATTAATTTTAAGTCCATTTTGAATATCTGGCCCATTTCAGATTTTTGGCTATATATTGGAATGAGAAACGAGAGAAAACAGATTTTTAGGCAGTAGGTTTATTTTTATTTCGTTAATTAACATTAGTAGATTAGGGTTTACGTCTTTCTTTCTCTTTCCTTTCATAAACATTAAATTAGCAATAACATTTTATCTTTTATTTCGTAATTCATTAGTTAGGGTTTGATGAATTTCTTTTTTTTATTTATTTAATTTTTGTTATGATTATGTTCTAATCCCTTATGTTCTAAACATGTAATTTAGGATTAAGTACCCTAGTAGGATTAGACTAATTTTCTGTCACTTAAGATTCATTTTATGTAGTGCTTTATAATTTGAGATAACATTTAGGAGTTTTGGAGTAATTAATTTGAATACGTGCATGCTTAAGATCATTAGGTGTACGAGTTCGATTAATTTAATTATATGATTTCTAAATTGTGAGTCTTGTTAGTTGGGCTAATTTTGGACCAGTCGTCTCAATTAGCTGAGGACGACTACTTGAAACACTAGTTAATAATTAGTGAGAAGCGAATAGATTGGTTTAAGTACCTTGTTGGGAAATTATTAAATTATTGAACACCTTAGAATTTTAATTTGTCTTGAAGGCTGGAATGAGGGCTCTAGATGCACTTATCCCGACTCGTCGATGATGGACAATACAGTCTAATTACTTGTCTATGAGTATTAGACTTAATTAAGTGGTGGCTCTTGATCCTTTTATGTGAACACTTTTTATATCTTAATCTAAACTAATAGGGGGAAAATTATCCTAAGGATCATGTTTAGAGCATAATCTCAATCCTTACACTTACAGTTTTAGGTTGTGTTTATTTCATCTATTTAATCTCATTGAGTGCCTGTTAGAATTTAGGAAACCCCCCCCCCCCCCAATTGTATTTTCAATTAATAGTTAGGATTTTATTTGCCTTTAATTTCAAATAATAAACAAACATTTGCTCCTAGTTTTACTTCTTGTGGGTTCGATACTACTTGTCCCTATACTTGCTTATACTACATGATTTCTTCCTCTTGAGGGTTTGGATTTTGTGTATTTGCAAAATATTAGTTCAAGTCAAGCAGTCGCTAATATCAAAACAATTTAGCGACCGCCAGTAGTCAGTCGCTAAACATTTTTTTGGTTAATTTAGCGACCGAAAAATGGCAGTCGCTATTTATTTTGATGATAGCGACCGCCTAGTCGGTCGCTAAATATCAAATTTAAAGGCGGGTAGGTGAGCAATTATTGCCCGATTCGATTTTTATATTTAGCGACCGTCTGAATTAAAGATGCGATCGCAAAATGACGAATTTACAACAGCTTTTGCCCTTTTCTTTCTTTCTTATTCGCAAAAAAACTTTCCCCCAACCTCCAAAAAATCTCTCAAATGTGAAGAATTATCTTTTCAACGTGTTGGTTACAATCTTTGGGGTCTATTTTTCATATTGTGCTCGTTGCTTCAATTTTACCTTACATTTTTATATTTTGTGTTCGATTTTTAGCGACCGTCTGAATTTATATTTTGTGTTCGATTTTTTATATTTTTAGCATTATTTATTGTATATTAATTGTTTATGGATAATTTTAGCATTAATTATTTGTTGTACATTAATTTTTTATGGATAATTTTAGCATTATTTGTTGTACATTATTTGTTAGAATTTTGTTGTGAATTACATATATGTTTGATAAAGTTAGTTTAATTGATGTATGATTATAGTGGATTTTTTGTTTTTAAAAATTGGATATGCTTGTTTACAGTAGAAATTCTGGCGAATTTTTTTATAATTCTAATGTGATGTATTCTTAATTTAACGTGTCACATTGGAGCGCGTGAAAGTTTACTACACTGACGTACACACATTTAATTATATTTTTATTTTTTTAATTTGCAAACCATATATATCATATTCATATATATATATATAATAACAATACTTTTTATTTAAAAATATTTTCTGGCTGTAAAAGGAAAAGATGTTCTTATATGTTTGTAACTTTCAATTTTAAATTCACAAAACGCTTGACAAAACTCCCAAATACCCTAGAAAAATTGCTCAAATTCATACCAAATTCTAAAAAATCTCAATACTGGAGGTTTGAATTTCTAAATTTTATGCATGCACGCCAAAAAACTTTTACTCACTCCGGCGAGATACATTATCAATTACCGGTCGGAGATGAAAAGTATGTATCAGATTGAATTTTTTTAAAATGTTGTGCTTTTTAATTATAATCGTAAAGCCCATGATTAAATTGAAAGTTAAGTAAAATGTGATGTATTTTTTATAGAATTAAACCAAAGTTTTTTTAACCAAGAGAGTAATTAATTGGACAAGTATACTCTTATTAAACTAAAAAGATAAAAAAATAAATAAAACAAAGTAAAAAACTACAGGAGATAACACATTACTCCCTCTGTCCCGCAGGAATTTGCACACTTTCCTTATTTGGACGTCCCACACAAATTTGCACACTACTAAAAAAGGAAGCATTGATTTACGTGCACACTCACAAACTTTTACACATATTTACCCATATACCACTACTTTATATATAAAACTATTTTTTCTTAAAAAATGTGCCGTCCCGTAGGGTGCAAATTCCTACGGGACGGAGGGACACTACAGAAAATCACACTTTACATGACAATTTTTTTCACGACGACTCAAAATTTGTCTCTATTTGTTATTTAAAGGTGACGAATGTTAATTTCGTCATTAAAAAAACAAGAAATTGTGATAAAAAATTATTTTGTCACAATAATTTATATTTTCGTCACTAATTTATAAATTCGACGACGACTTAAATGAAATCGTCGCAATAAACTCTGGTGACGATGTTCATAATAACTAGTGACGTTATGTAACGTCACTAAATCTAATATTTTAACGACGATTTTATATTTTATCACTATTTATTCAAAATAATTAGTGACACACTTATTTCGTCACAATATTATTTGGTGACGATATTCATTGTAAATAGTGACGCCTATATTCGTTGTGCAATAACATACTTTTATGACGATGCTATATTTTGTCAATGTTTATTCAAAATAATTAGTGATACACTTATTTCCCCACAATATTATATGGTGACGATATTCATTTTAATTAAGGACGATTATTTTTATCATTTAATGTGATATTTTTATGATGATTTTATATTTTGTCATTAATTATTTAGAATAATTAGTCACACATTCTTTTGTCATCAATATTTATAATAGCGACGATTATTAATCATTTGTCACTTTTCACAAAAGAATGTCATAAATTTTGTAAAGAATTTTTGGCGACAAATGAATTTCGCCAATATTTATTACAAATATGTGATGAATTTAAATTTATCGTTCAAATAAATTATAAGTGATAATGATTTAGTGATAAAATATCATAAGTTATAATGATTTAGTGACGAAATTAAAAAAAATATCACGATAAATTGTATAAAATACAACAAAATATATTATATTCCCTTTAATATAATTTTTTAAAAAAAAAAATGAAGTCTAAGGTTTGAACCCACAACCTCCAGCTCATAAGTTAGAAAACATCAACCAATTAAGCCAAGTAACATTTAATGGTAAATTTAAAATAAATTAACTATCAAATTTTACGTGTAAGTTTTTAATATAAAAAAAATTGCAACACTGAGGAATTGAACCTGAGACCTTCCATAAAAAGATCTTCTCATTGCCAATTCACCTAACTAATTTTTGTTTTATTAATTGAAAATTTTGTATTTATTATCTTAGCTACAGTTAAGTGATCAAACAAACCGGAAATCAGTACAGGGCAATGAATCAGGTTCTTTTCACGTCAATTTCAAAATATCTTTCCAGGAGGATGCAAACTTTCGTGTATAGCTGTCAAATGGGCCGGACCGATCCAGTACCGGAGCATCTTACCGTTGTTGTTTTTGTTATTCAAATTTAAAATCAAACACTTAAATAACTAATACTTGCTAAATATTATGAAAAATTAAGGAAATAACCTAATAGTATTACTCTTTTGTGAGGATGGTACTAGGAAATAACCTAATAGTATGTAATACTAGACTGAGTAGTTCCTAATATCATCCTAACAAATAGTAATACTATTAGAATCGCAATATCAATACTTGTAAATAGAATCACTAAATCACTAATTCAATTGATAATCACACACCAAATCACTAAATTTATCATAACATGGAGTTTTGGTAAATATGAGGACGTGTGAGTACTACAAGTGGATATGACTACTATAAGTATCACAAGTAGAATTTCAACTAACATGTAACATAATTAGTAATCTTTTTGTTCAAGTGTATATCTTTGAACTATTTTTATTTTTTGTATCTAATCTAGTAATTTAAAACTAAAATAGATAATTTCTTGCAAAACTTTAATATTTAGTAGTAATGGTATTAGTACCACTAGTGATCTTTCAATTACAATCACTAATGATTTTACAAGTAACTTCAACAATAGTATTCAATCTAGTGGATAATTTGCTTATTTTTGTTATTCAAATTGAAAATCCAACACTTAAATAACTAATATTTGCTAAATATTATAAAAAATTAAGAAAATAACATAATAGTATTACTCTTTTGTGAGGATGGTACTAGGAAATAACCTAATAGTATGTAATACTAGACTGAGTAGTTCCTAATACCATCCTCACAAAGCAGTGATACTATTAGAATCTCAACATCAATACTTGTAAATAGAATCACTAAATCACTAATCCAATTGATAATCACACACCAAATCACTAAATTTATCATAACATGGAGTTTTGATAAATATGAGGATGTGTGAGTACTACAAATGGATATGACTACTATAAATATCACAAGTAGAATTTCAACTAACAGGTAACATAACTAGTAATCTTTTCGTACAAGTGTATATCTTTTAACTATTTTTATTTTTTGTATCTAATCTAGTAATTTAAAACTAAAATAGATAATTTTTTGCAAAACTTTTATTTCTAGTAGTAATGGTATTAGTACCACTAGTGATCTTTCAATTACAATCACTAATGGTTTAACAAGTAACATCAACAATAGTATTCTACTAGTGGATAATTTGCTTATTTTTGTTATTCAAATTGAAAATCCAACACTTAGAAAACTAATACTTGCTAAATATTAAAAAAAATTAAGGAAATAACCTAATAGTATTACTCTTTTGTGAGGATGGTACTAGGAAATAACCTATTAGTATGTAATACTAGACTGAGTAGTTCCTAATACCATCCTCACAAAACAATGATACTATTTGGATCCCAACATCAATACTTGTAAATAGAATTATTAAATCACTAATCCAAATGATAATCATACACCAAATCACTAAATTTATCATAACATGGAGTTTTGGTAAATATGAGGATGCGTGAGTACTACAAGTGGATATGACTACTATAAGTATCACAAGTAGAATTTCAACTAACAGGTAACATAACTAGTAATTTTTGTCGTATAACAAATGTATATCTTTGAACTATTTTTATTTTTTGTATCTAATCTAGTAAATTAAAACTAAAATAGATAATTTCTTGCAAAACTTTTATTTCTAGTAGCAATGGTATTAGTACCACTAGTGATCTTTCAATTACAATCACTAACGATTTTACAAGTAACATCAACAATAGTATTCCATCTAGTGGATAATTTGCTTATTTTTGTTATTCAAATTGAAAATCCAACACTTAAATAACTAATACTTGCTAAATATTATGAAAAATTAAGGAAATAACCTAATAGTATTACTCTTTTATGAGGATGGTACTAGAAAATAACCTAATAGTATATAATACTAGATTGAGTAGTTCCTAATACCATTTCACAAAATAGTGATACTATTAGGATCCCAACTCAATACTTGTAAATAAAATCACTAAATCACTAATCCAATTGATAATCACACACCATCATGAATAATTTCTAATACTATCCACATTATTTCCAATAAATATTAGTATTATTTTTTATTTTTGATATAACTAATACTACTTGCCAAACATACTATTACCAATAAATATTAATATTATTTTTATTTTTTGATATTACTAATACTACTTGCCATTTTATTTTACACATTTCTATTAACTCAAATTAATATTTTTAAAAATTAACATAAATTTCAATTAATATTTTTAAAAGTTAATTAGAGATAATTTAAAAAGGCCAATATTTGCTTTGACTCAATTTAAAATTTTATTTATATTTTTATTGTCTTTGATCATTTTAAAATTTTATTCATAATTTAAATTTTAAAAAAATTATAATTATAATATAAATATAGCCTAATTATTTTAATTGTAAGGAAATTATGTTAATTAATAATTGAATAATTAAATTTGAAAAAACTTTAATGAATATGATAATATATTGTGAAAGTAAAATAAATATGTTAATTAAATTTATTGACCCAATATTTTGATAGGTCACTAAAGCGAACTGTGAATTGAGTCAATAATTGCAAACTATTACATTTGAGTTGTTATATAATATTATAGTTTATTAGTTGTATATTAGCAAATAGAAGTCTAATATTACAAAAATAGCTATGCACAAATAAAATTAGAACAATATCTTATAATAAATATGTTTAAATAAAATAAATAAATGAGAAAGTTGGGCCAAGATTTCATTAATGGGCCATAAGACCTATATCTAACCCTAAAATTTCAGAAACTCACTTATCCTACCATCTATTACTCTTGTAGTCTTGGTCTCTTCCTCTGTCATTACCACGGATTTTCAACGGACAGGCATCACTGTTCCTCCACCTCAACCGCCGCCTCCTCCTACGCCTGCGCCGCCCACACCTGTGCTCTACATCAGACACAGTCGCAGCCTCGCCTCCGCGCTGCCACACGCGACGCACCCCCACGGCCACGCCACGCTGTGAACTGAAGGTATAATTGAATCTGATTATATTTTATTAGGATTTCAAAATTATTTTTGCAAGTGTGGGCAGGATGAGGCCAAACGGAACTCGCTGAAGGATTATTTGTGAATTTATTTGTCAGATTGTGAACTTATAAATTATTTTCTTAAGAATTAACAAATATTCGATTGAACTTGGGCAATAATTTATGTGTTAGAAACACCATTTTAATAGAGTGAATATCAAAATTCTAAAGAGAAATGCCAGTTTAATTTATATTGGTTTTTAGTTCTATATGTGAAACAACAAAGTTCTGTTGGCTCTATTAAGTAATTATAACATATACTCTGTTAATTATTTTCTTAAGTATTTGAATTTTGATATTTGTAGGAGTTTTTATGCTATGATATTGGAGTTTGAAATAATGTTGGAGTTCTTGAGATATTTTAATAGTTACTGCAACTTTGGTTTGAACTCTGGATTGTGCTATGTGATATCTTGGTTAAATTATTTACTTTGAGCATGTTTGTTTTTATAAATCCGAAGTCTGGTTATTAAAAATAGGTTTTTGATAGGTTTCTAATAAATAATTTCTGTATAAATGGTATGAAACAGTATACTAATATTTGATATTTCGGTATGAAATGGTATATGATATTTCGATAAATTTTGGTATATATTAAGAATTCAATATGGACTGTTACTTCCATGCACGCCTTTATGAGAGGGGAACCCCAAATGTCTTCTTTCCCAATGGATAAGTGTATGCTATGTGTTTGTGGTATTGTCTCTGAGTGTCTCTGTGTTATTCCTCTCACTTTTTTTTATTTTTTTTTATCGGTAAATGTTAGTTGTTAATAGTTACAAGTTAGTTCGTCAAGTCTCCCAAACACTCCAAGCAAACATCTCCCCTAATATCTCCAAGCCAACCTTATATCTCCCTTAATTCGTTCCCAAATGGAATCGAACCCAAGCCACTCACTCAAGTGAGGAGCACGGTGGCCAGGTGAGCTAACCCAACTGGTTATTTTGTTTTCATATGTTGAACCTATTAAAAATTAATGTTTTGCTTTGTTGAAAATTAATGCTTTGCTTTAGTGAGAATTAATGCTTTATTTTGCTTTGCTGAAAATTTTTCATATCAACAGTTTGTGTTGAACTAATGTGTTTCATATATTGAATTTAATTTTGCTGAGAATTAATGCTGGATTAAGTGAGTTAATTTTACAGAGAATTAATGCTTTATTTTGCTGAAAATTTTAAAGTATCTCACTAATATGTCAAAATTAATGCTTTCCTGAACTTATTATACTGAAACGTTGAATCTATCAATCAACAGAATTAGGTATCACAAAGTACTTTAATATTTACAATAGTTTGTTCTTATAACTTAGTGGCCTAAAAGTGAGTCAGTAATTAGTTCTTTAACATCTTTCTTAGATGATGAATAAAGGATTTAGTAACATAAGTAAATCTTATAAAGTAGTTTAAAGGTTAACTTGTATGTGTTAAGAGTGGAAATGATAAATAAAGGATATAGTAACATAAATAAATCTTATAATTTTAGTAGTTAAAAGGTTTGTGTGTGTTGAGTGGGACATGATGTTTTGTTAAGCATGTTCTGTTCATGTAAATTTGAGAAGTAATTTCTTAACTAATGTTATTTTATTTTTCGTTCAACAAGTGATATAGATATCTCATTTACTTTGGTTTGCAATATTTTACAATTCTTGCATTGTATGCGTTATCTTGACAAATACTAGCTTCTACAATTTGAATTTTTATTGGATTCTTTATTTTTTTTAATGTTTGATTTTTTTATTGAATTAGTGCCTAGTAGTATGCTTATCTTATATTTTAACATTTATTTTTGATAATATTAATGCTTTTTTTATAGGAGTTATAGGAGATACCTGCAGGGGAGGAGATGTATTTCATCGTTGACATTAGAAGCGAGAAAGGATTGCGTCATGGAAATACTGTTAATATCTTTTTTGTTTCATGTAATGATACCAATAATAAATACTGTTAATATATTTTTCGTTTCATGTAATGATACCAAATATTATTGGTTGATTTGTAATTACTTTCATGAATATTTTGTTTAATGCAAACTAACTTTGTATCTTTAATTTAGTTTGTGTAGAACTTCTTTTTCTTATATTTTGTAATTAAAATTAGTTTATTGTGACACTTTTTTATTATTGAACACTATTTGATTATGATAAAATATATTGTCAAAGCTTTCACATCTAATGATGCTGATCATATTGTTACTAAAATTTAATTTTTTTGTGACAAAATGTGCTATCGTTATATACATATAAATAGGATATATATAATGACAATCAAATTTAGTTACTCTAGTGTATTTTTTCATGACAAAAAACTTGAACAATGACAAATTATATAGTCGTTATATTTAAACTTTTTGTGATAAATATGATCATTGTCGTTAAATAGTAATGGTGATAAGAAATAATTTGTCATTATTTCAAAGGCATTTAATGACGGTACAAATTTTGTCACTAAATTACTCACATTGGTGACAAATTTTACCGTCATTATATATGTCAAATATAACAACGATTATAATTTTTATCCCTAAAATACACTCATTGATGATGAATTTTATTGTCGCTATATATGCATATATATAACAACGATCAATATTTCGTCACGAAATATAACTCTTTCATGACGAATTAAATTAAATATGACGAAATAATCAATCTAATTGTGACAAAAATAATATCACTAAAATTTTGTGAGATAAGTAATACATGAATATTCGTCACAAAAAAATTACTTTTTGGAGACAATAATTCAAATCGTCAAATAAAATTGAACTTTTGGTGACGAAACACAATATTAGTAACGAAATTTTAATACATAATGCGACGATTTATATGTCACAATAGATGAAAACTATAGTGACAATGGTCTTTTTCGTCACTAAATGATAAAACTTTTATGACGAATTTAAATAACGTCATATATATCTAATACCACGCACTTTCAATGACAATTTTTGTGACAAACAATTTTCGTCCCGAAATATCTAGCATGACGAAAAATGATATTTTCATGACGAATTTTGTCGTCACAAATTCGCTAACTATATAATTTTTATAATAAATTATAATATTAAGTCCGCCTAAAGCTCGCGGCAAAAAAATTTAAAATGGTATTTAGGCGGTCTCTAATTAATTACTGAAATTTAATTTGTATTCTTGGTGGTCGCTAATTAATTAATTTGACTTTTAAACTGACTTTAATCGGTGGAAGACACGTGGCCCACGACCAATAATATTAGCGAGCGTCATTATAGATTAGCGACCGGTTAGGCGGTCGCTAAATTTAAGAATCAGATTAATAGTCAGAAATATAAAGTCATTCATTTTTTCACCCCAAAAAATCACAAACCCTCACGCCTGTTGCCGCCGCCGTCCAAAGGTGAAAGGTATGTACGTATTGTATATTATATATATGTATATATTATTATATTTGGATTTGGTATTGTTATATTTTTATATTTGTATTGTTATTGTTATTTGGTATTGTTAGTATTGGTATTATTTGGTATTGTTAGTATTAGTATTATTGTTATTTGGTATTTGGCAATTGTGGGTATTTGGTATTGTTGGTATTGTTATTATTGATATTTGGTATTGTTAGTATTGTTCATATTGATATTTGGTATTGTTGGTATTTGGTATTGTTGGTATTTGGTATTGTTAGTATTGATATTAGGTATTGTTGGTTGTGATTTTCTGTTATATTAATTAAATTAATTTGTTATGCAATTAGATGAGTAATAATCAGATGGAGGAGGGAGAGGGAGGAAGGAGAGGGAGACGGAGATGACAAGTCCTCCCTTTACCTTAGATCCGAATCACTCAGTTTTATAAACCAATCGGAGATGCGGGATTTACTTCTACTGCAGGTGCTGCTTCATCTCGACAGCATCCTCTACAGGATACTCGAGTCGAGGTGAAACCGTCTGAGGGACAGTAAGTATTTTACGTATTTTTAAATTTTTCTATAATTATTATTAATATTAATATCTGATCGATTATTTATGTAGTTTACTTTCGAGTAATCAAATTTCCCGCCTTGTCACGAATGCTCTAAAATCATTGGTGTGGCCTTACGGAATAACTTCTTGGACTAACGTTCCGACTGACAAGAAAAAACTTTTTTTGAAGAGTATAAGGTAAATGATTAAATAATATTATTATTTTTAATTTTAAAATACTTATGGAATTTAATTTAATTGCAGAAACTATGTGTATGGGAACCGCGACACGAGGTAGAGGTGGAGCATCTATTTTGTGAGAAAGTGCGGAATCAGATGAAAGATCTAGTCACTGCTATGAAGAAGAAGTGGAAGGAGGAGGGCATGATTTATAATATGGGGACAGACGAGGAGGGCCGCAACATCTGGGAGGGTCTAGTTAATTACTGGCTAGATCCGAGGAACATCGAGAAGGTCGAGAAGTGCAAACAAAATTAGCTTAGCGACCCTAACGGGCAAGGCGTCGCCAGACATCGGGATGGCTCTCGGATGATTTACGAGCATGGCCTCGCTTTTGTAAGTATTAAATTTTATAATACTAGCATTAAATTTAATTTAATTGATTTTTTTATAGGAGAAAGAGTACGGACGGAAGCCCTCCCATTTCGAGAGGCTGAATTTTGAACACCCATGCAACGAGTCTGGACAGTCTACTTACGGCTGCACCACCGACATTCACGTAAGTATATTATAATTTATGTTTTAATTTATAATATAATTAATTATATTAATTAATATTAAATTAGATTTATATTTTTTTAAAATGTCAGAATAAGATGAAGCAGGCCCTTCAAGAGGCTCAGACTCGGTCAACACCCACCCCGAAGAATCCTTCCCCCACACCTATTGACGAGGACCAAATCTATTTAGATTTGGTCGGCTGTAAAAAGGGGAAGATTCTAGGATTAGGCAGTCACAGTAAGACTGTCAGCCTACCCCAGAAGGAGAGATCATCCTACTCATTCAACTCTTACCCCTCCGCCAATCTTGAAAGTCAACTATCCGAGGTGAGAAAGAAATTAGAGAGATCTCAGACAAAAGAGAAGGAGTTGAAGAAATGGATGAAGAGATCGGAGAAAGAGGCAGAAATGATAAAGAATTGGGTTGCCGAAGCCTCGAAAGTAATGGGTATGGATGCTCCTGTATTTCCTACCGCTGAAGAACCAACGGGTGAGAGTGATGAGGAGGTTGTCGGACTTGATGACGACGAGTTTGATTTTGAAGGGTAGTTTATTAATTTATTTGAATTGTTGAACAATTTATTTATGTTTATGTTGAATATTTAATATTTTTATTTTATATAAATTATGTTGGATGTTTTAATGAATTATGTTGATAGGCTAACTACTCGAGATAAAACATGAGTTTAATTGGCCAAGGCTAAGAAGGTCGCCGACATACTTAGAAAATACATCACCATTTCTGACCAAAGTCAACATGGGGGAGCTCGCCCAGATGATTTATGATCAGGTCAGAGGATCGACCAAACCCAAGAAAGAGAAGCTCACTGTGTAGCTCGTCACTTATGAAGAGCATCTGGGCGACCTAAGGAGACCACTCAGAAAACCACCTCTACATTGCTCCGAAATAACACAAGACCTTGAAGCTCACCCTGAAGCTCGCCTAGGTCCAGGACATAGATCTCAGTTGTATAAGTAGCGAGTAGAGGTGTAATAGGACGAAGCATTGTAAATGTAGCATAATAGTGAGTAAGGACAAGTGTCAAGGACAATTGTCAGCACCTAAAGTCATAAAGGCTCACAAGGTGCCACCTCACACATGCAAACCTATAAATAGGTCTCCTATATACCTTTCTCTCTCTAAGTTCTCATAATCCAACAACCACTTTCTCTCACTAAGTTCTCACACTCTCTCTCTACTTTCTACACTCAAGAACAAGCTTTAATTCTTGTGTTGTTTGATAGGATCATTAGATTACAACCACTAAATCTTACAATTACGAAATCCTATCAATAAATTATGTTTGATGTTTTTATTTTTATTGTTGAAAAATTACTTTATTGTTGATAGAATTTATTAATCGTGTTTGTTATGTGGCCAGTTATAACATGTTAATTCCATCAAACAATAATTCAAGAATTTGTGTTCTTGGATATAATATGAGGAGAGGGAGTAGAGAGTTTAGAGAGAGAAATATTGTAATAAGCACTGTATTGATTTTCAGAATTGTGTGAATAGTACAAGAGAGGTCTTATTTATAGGTGTGTGAGTGTGAGACGGCACCTTACGAGCCTATGTGGCTTCCGGTGTTGACGAGGGTTCCTTACCCTCGTCTTGGTCTCTCACATTGCATCCTTTATCATGCCTCGTCCTACTACTATGCCTTAGACTGGATGGGCCTCATTAAAAACCTCGCCGTAAACCACCCTTGTGGATAAACCGGACGGAGGGAAAAAGAGCGTGCCATCGGGGTCCTATTGACTAACAGGTGAGCTCATGGGCGAGCTCACAGGCGAGCTTCCGTCGGTCGGGTGAGCTCTAGGGCGAGCCCTAACTCCTTGCGTGGCCTACGAGTGTTGTGCGATGATGAACCCTGGCGAGACCTTCACGAGGGTATGGGCGAGCCCTGGGCGAGCTCCAGCATGGCAGAGGCGATCCCCTGATTCTCTGATTTACCTCGAGTGGCTTGCCCATCAACAATTACCCCCCAACTCGCCTTCATCATGGCTCATGGCATGTGTGGGCGAGCTGGCATATGACTCTCGGGCGAGCTCTCCCGTGGGTGGAATTCGAGACGTCGCACGCGTCTCCCTCAGTGTCGTTTCCCGTGCCCATAATAATAACTTTTCAAATTCTTTGCAAAAAGGTCCCTGATCTTCTGGGAATTTTGAGCTCGCGCCCAGCGTCTATAAATAGGCAGCAATGAGGAATTTCCTCACTTTTGCTTTCTCACCTCTCAGAGCACATTTCTTGCGATCACCCTTCTGCTTCAGACGCGTCTCTGAACGTCTCCCAAGGTAGAAATCTGGATTTCTCCCTTCTCTTCTTCCTTGTTCCCTGCTTCTGAACGCTTCCCTTCTCTTCTTCCTTGTTCCCTGCTTCCGAACGCCTACATTATGTCTGAGAACTCTTCAAGCCGTACCCCCCCGCATCGTGATCTGGGCAAAGGACAAATGACCGATGACCTTCCAAACCCCCGAGTAGCACATGTGGTCCTCTCTTCGAGCTCTGGGGCGAGCTCTGAAACCTTCCCGGACAGTAGCGAGCTCTTGGGGTCAGTTCGCTCTGACTCCAGCGAGCAAGCTACTAGCTCCGGTGAGGAATCGCCCCTCCGCAAACTCTGGGATTACTCGGAGCGAGCTCACGGAGGAGCCGCGATCCCCGTTGAAGAGGAGGCCACCGAGATTGAGGCCCGGGAGGAGGTCGCCGAGGTTGGGCCTGGCGACCTTGCTGGCGAGCTGGCCCGTGAGGTCGACGAAGAGGTCGGCGAGGATATGGGGATGGAGGTCACTTATGAATACCTCTGTTTCATTGACTTTCCCTTTCCCAAGCTCCCTGAACATCAAATCTCTACCGAGGTCGTGAACGAGTTCGACTGGAGCGAATATGTGAGAACCCACGTGGCGAGCTTCCCCCTACCCCGGCGAGCTCCGATTCGAAAAGTCGTTGGCAAGTCTGACCTTAAGGCCAACGGGGTGGAGAGTATTATGAGCGAGTTCGCCCTTCCGGATATTCGGAGGCTGTTCCGTATCCCGCTGGACATTTTTATGTATCCCGCTGAGGAGAAAGAACGAGCCGACCTCCCCCCTGCCGGGCTCACAGCCATGAATTATCACACCTTGAAGGCGGGGCTCACCCTTCCCCTCCACCCCATCATTGGGCAATTTTTGGCGGACACGGGCATCGCCATTACCCAACTTACTCTGAATGCATGGAGCAATCTGTTGGCAGCCCTGACCGTCTTCGGCCTCGAGGGCTATGAAAATCGGCTGAGTACGGCGGAGATCAACGAGCTCTTCATCGTGATCAGACAGGTGAGGGAGGGGAAGGGATATTATTCTTTCCAAGCTCGCCCGGGGGGCAAATTTTTAGGCGACCTCCCCAACAAAATTTGGGATTGGAAGGAGCAGTTCTTTTTTATCGGGGGGGATTGGCGAGCTGTAGGTGGCATACCTTAGTGTGTGTGCGTCGGATTAGATTACTGATCTAATCTATCATTTTGCAGGTTTGAAGTGCCACAAGTCGAGCCGTGGGAAACCGGAGGTTTCGATTGGCTTCGAGTTTGTGCAGACGGTGTGTTGCTTGAGGGAGAAGAAGGATCGTGAGATCGAACACTTGTGCCAACACCACTGCCGCAGGCTCGCCTGCCTCATCACTTCACCATACCACCTCGCAGCTCAAGGTTTTGCCCTTCTCCATTTTGAAGTTCTGCCAGGTCGCTGCTCCGTATATTGAGGTCGCCTGACCTACTTGATCATCCTGTGCAGGTGTAGGTCCTACTGCCGAGCTCCCACCTGTTCAAGTTCCTGAAGCACACTATTTTTTAGCTCGGTAGCTCAGGATGGGCAAGCCTCGCCCAGGGAGGGAAGGTATTCCTTCAGGGGCGGTCCTGGACGCCAAAAAAAAACTCGAGCTCGCCAAGGCCGCTGATAAGGCCGGGGGCTCGGGTTCACAAAGGACCTCGGTGCCTCCCCAAACAAAGGAGAAGGTCGCCGCCACCAAAAAGGGAGCGGGCCGAGGCTCGGATTCTGAAAGGGGTACCCAACCCCCTCCGCCCCAGCAGACGAGGCGAGCTCTCCACCGGGGGGATGGCTCGCTGGTGAGTGAGGAAGAGGCTCGCCCCACCAAACGAGTTAGGGCCGAGGGCGGCTCCGGATCAACCCTAGCAGGGTCAGGGCGAACCTTGCTGTCCAATCTTCTCAGGCGCCCCCAACTCCTCATAGTGCGCCCTCGCCGCCTCCCTACGGGGTCCCTATTCGGGATGATACCCTGCTTGGGCTCAATCCGGATAGGTTTGGGTAAGTGGGCGACCTCTTTTGAATTTGGAAGCCTTTGCAATTTCTATAATTTTTGCTAACTGATTTGAGTATTGTGTAGGTATACTCCCGCCGAGTTCCCGCAGCGACCTGAATCCCTCCATATCGCTGAGCGGTGTAGGGCCCTGAGCTCATTGAAGGACCTTCCTGATGGGGCGGCTCGCCGGGTTTTTACTGAGGCCCCTAAGTACCTCTCCGCCTCAGAGCTCGGCATGATCGAGAGGCAGAAGCCTGCCGACAAGGCAAGGCTGGCGATGCACTACGCCTGTGCGGCAATGGAGGTGGCCCAGCTCGTCGGCGATGATGTCGCCGCCGCTGATAGAGCTCACCATGATGCGAAGAGGGCGCTGACCAAGGTGGGCGACGAGCGAAAAAAGGCCCTCGAGGAGCTGGCGAGGGCAGAGACCAAGGCAAAGGCCTCACTGGAGGCGGAGCGGCTTGCTATCAGAAAAGCAAAAAACTTCAGGCCGACCTCCGCCAACAACAGGCCGAGCTGGAAGAAGCTCGCCGGACACTTGCTGCTCGGGAAGAGGAGCTCGCCCTGACCCGGGTTGAGGTAGGGCTCCTCCGTGATCAGAGCCGAGGGAACTCAGAAGAGTGCCGCAAGCTGCGGGAAGAGGTCGCCACTAAGGCTTTGGAGATCGCCGAGCTCAAGAGCTGTTCTGACACCGCCATCACTCCTGAGGCACTTGAGCTCGCCGAGGTTGTCGCCACCGACAAGGGCTTTGTGCTCTGCTTCGCTGAGGTGATCCGCTCCTTCCAATGGGCGCGGATTAATAATGACAGTGAGTGGGAAGCCCTCGTCAGCGAGTTTGAGGATTGCTTGGAGAAGTCCTCGATCCCCCCAGGCACGGAGCTGAATATTGGAGACCTCGCGGGCTACGGGATCAATCTTGGCGCTGCTTGTCAAAAGTTCAACATTATCCAGACGAAGCAGGTCTTGGCTGCCGATCTCGCCCAAGAGACTGAAGGTGCTGAGGGGGATGCTGGAGGCGAGGCCCCGCCGACAATGGAGCAGATGCAGGAGGTCTGCGGGGATGCGATGATAAACATCAGCGAGCTCGGCACAAGCAGACTCTCCGGGAACATCACTTCTGATGCCGAGCTTGCTATGCCCATCCGCCAGGTCGCCCCCACTACAGAGGTCGCCGACCCCGAGTCTTAGGCCCTCTTTACTATTGCTTTCTTAGTTTAGTTTTTATTTTCCAAGTTTCGGTAGGTCGTCGGGTTGCGGAGCTCGCACAGAAGGAGCTCCATTTTTGTAGCCTTTGCTTTTTGCTCAAGTAGACTTAGCTCGCTGGGCACGTGCAGCTCGCCCAGAAGGAGCTTTTTGTAGTTCAAAGACGGTCAGCTGGTCGGCCTTTGTGGCCAGCACAACTACTTATACTTAGGATTTTTTCAAGCATATTTTTGGCTTGAAAATCTCTTAAGTATCTTTTTGAATATAAGCCGAGCATTTTTTGTCCAACTCTTTTCCTTTATGTATTTGCGCCTTTACGTTATAATTTCGTAAATAGCTCATTTTTGTTTATTTTTCTGGTACATAATTGTTCGTCTTATTCTACTTTGAGAAGCGAATCGTTTATTTTACGTCACTTACGACTACGAATTGTACCTCTGTTTTGAGAGTGCGTATTCTTCGTCTTACGTCACTTAGGGCCGCGAATCGTTCGTCTTAGACCACTTAAGGCGGTGAACTGCACTTCGATTGATTCACGTTGGGCCATTGGGTTTCATGAACCTTGCCTTAGACGTTTCTTCGTCTTTTTCGCGAATTTTTCTAACTTATGGCAGTAGGTGCTTAGCAACCCTTTAAGGAGGGTACCTTCGCGACCTTGGGCACTTTAGCCTTTGCCCTCGAGCTATTTAATTATAACGTTTGGAACCTTGGTCCTTGCGCATTGAGGATTTTTGAGCATGTGGGATAGTTGGGCTCGGCGAGCTATCTGGAGCAGTGGGTGACCTGGTGCAGCTCGTTTGGTTGGAGAGCTGCACAGGTCCAAACACTTGGGGAATTTTTCTGAATTTTTTCTGACTTTTCATAGCGGTGTAATTTACATCGGTTGCCATCGACATTTCTGATGCAAACCTTCGACTAGTCTATTACAGGGTTCTAGCCTATTGGTAGAACTTTTTTAGATGTACCGAGCTCCAGGTGTATGACGAAGCTTTGCCTTCTGCGTCTTCTAGATCATAGGTACCGTTCGGCCAGGCTGCGGTGACCCGGAATGGTCCTTCCCAGTTTGAACCGAATACACCTGGTGGGGCCATCAATTTCTTTTTTAACACCAGGTCTCCGACCTTGAACTTTCGATCTCGGACCTGAGAGTTATAATATTTTTCAGCTCTGCGCTTGTAGGTGGCGTTTTTCATTTCTGACGAAGCTCTGGTCTCTTCGATCAGATCTTTTTCTACTGCCAAGGCTTCATCATTCTTTTTTTCATCATACCCCACCACCTTCCAAGTCTTGTTCTGGACTTCTACCGGGACTACGGCTTCAGTCCCGAAGGTTAGGGCAAATGGGGTCTCCCCGGTGCTGGCCCTATAGGAAGTTCTATAGGACCATAGGACCTCCGGGAGTTCGTCTACCCAGCTCCCCTTCTTTTCTTCGAGGCGGAGCTTCAATATGTGTTTCAGGATCTTGTTCACCACCTCGACTTGGCCGTTCGACTGGGGGTGATACGGAGTTGAGTAGTGCTTCTTGATGTTCCATGAACTGCAGAAGTCCCTCAACTTATGTCCGTCGAACTGCCTTCCATTATCAGTGATGACCGACTGCGGGAGTCCAAACCTACAGATCAGGTTTTTCCAAATGAAGCCGATCATCCTTTCTTGGGTTATGGTTGTGAGAGCTTCGGCCTCAGCCCACTTAGTGTAGTAGTCTACTGCTACGACAGCGAACTTTACACCGCCTCTACCAGGTGGAAATGGGCCGATCAAGTCGATACCCAATTTCACAAAAGGCCATGGGCTGAAAACCGACTTAAGCTAGTTAGCTGGGGAGTGGATGTTAGGTGCGAAAAGTTGACACTTTCGGCACCTTCGAGCGAAGCTGATGGCGTCTTTGCGAAGAGTGGGCCAGTAGTAGCCCTGTCTGATCGTCTTATATGCCAATGCTTGCCCCCCAGCGTGACTCCCACAAATCCCCTCGTGAATTTCTTCTAACACTTCGGACCCCTGCTTCCTAGTTAAACATTTGAGCAGGGGTAGAGAGAATCCACGTTTATAGAGTTGGCCATCCAGCAGCGTATATCTGGTAGCTTGTTTTACTAACCGGCTAGCTTCCCAGGTGTCCACGGGGGTTGTTCCGTCTGCTAAGTATTTTCGAATTGGAGTGCACCAATCTTTATCATCTTCACTATCCTCCTGCCCCCCACTCGAGGTTTGATTTATCTTGTAATCGGACGTCGAGGGGTTTTTCAGTGTGGTGATCATAACCTCCGTGAATTTGGCTTTGCCGTTGCTAGTAGCTAGCCGGGCTAGAGCATCTGCTTGTGTGTTTTCTAGCCGCGGTATTTGATTGATGTAAACCTGTGTAAACATCGAGATCAGATGTGTGGCTATCTTCTGGTAGGTCATCATCTGCTGGTCTTTTGCCTCATATTCCCCCCGGACTTGGGATATTATTAGCTGGGAATCTCCGAAAACTTGAAGATTGGTTGCCCCCACAGCTAATGATAGCCTAAGTCCTGCTATCAACGCTTCATACTCCGCCTCATTGTTGGTTGCTCGAAAGTCAAACCGAATTGCGGAGGTGAAGACTTGTCTGTCTGGGCTGATCAGGACCACACCGGCGCCTGCTGCCATGCTAGTTGATGATCCGTCCACGTAGAGATGCCACGGAGCTATACGCCCCCTCGTCAGATCTTGTGGGAAAGTTAGCTCGACGATGAAGTCGGCAAGTGCTTGTCCCTTGATCGCTGTTCGGGGTGCGTAGGTTATACCGTATTGGCTGATCTCCAGTGACCATTTCAGTAGGCGTCCGACAGTGTCTGGGCGCTGTAGTATTTGACGCAGTGGGAACGTTGTCAGCACCTCTACTGGATGGTCAAAGAAGTAAGGCCTCAATTTTCTAACACTCGTCACCAGTGCATAAGCCAGCTTCTCTGTTGGGGTGTACCGCAACTCAGCTTCATGTAAGACTTGGCTCACGTAGTACACTGGTAGGTGTGTTTTCGCCTCTTCTCAGACCAGGACGGAGCTGATTGCCACCTCCGACGCGGCTAGGTACAGATACAGCTTCTCTCCAGGTATTGGCTTCGACAGGACCTGTGTATCTGCCAGGTACGTTTTGATATCTTCAAAGGCTCGTTGGCATTCACTTGTCCAAACGAAGTTGTTTTTGAGGTGGAGCTTGCTGGCCTTGGCCGCCTCTTTGTACCTCAATGTGTTTGCCTTAATTGCCTCAAAAAATGGATGATTTCGATCGCCGGACCTGGAGATGAATCTGTTCAGGGCTGCCATGCACCCAGTTAGCCTTTGAATTTTTTGGACGGAGTCGGGCATCCCCATCTCGATTATGCATTGGACCTGTGTTGGGTTGACCTCAATTCCACGCTGGCTAACTAGGTGCCCCAGGAATTTCCCAGAGTGCACGCCGAAGCTGGTCTTTTTGGGGTTCAACTTCATGTTGTAGTGACGCAGTATGTCGAAGGTCTGTTTCAGATGGTCCAGGTGGTCCTCCTTTCTCAAACTCTTGACAACTATGTCATCCACATACACTTCCATGGATTCGCCAATGTGTTGGTCAAACATTTTGTTCACCAATCTTTGGTAGGTAGCTCCGGCGTTGATGAGTCCGAACGACATCCTTTCCCAGCAATACATGTTCTTGTTAGTGTAGAACGCCGTGTGTTCCTGGTCATCTGGGTGTAGAGCTATCTGGTGATAGCCCGAAAAAGCATCCATGAATGTCATCATCTCATGGCCTGCAGTGCTGTCTACCAGCTGGTCAATGTGAGGTAATGGGAAGTTGTCCTTCGGGCATACTTTGTTCAGGTCCGTGAAGTCAATGCAGAGTCTCCACGTCCCATTGTGTTTCTTCACCAGGACGGGGTTCGCGACCCACTGCGGACACCGAGCTTCCTTGATGAGCTTGTTGTCTAACAACTTCTCCACCTCAACTGTTAGAGCTGCGTACTTGTCTGGTCCATACTTCCTCCGCTTTTAGCGTACGGGTCTCCTCGTCGGATCTATGTTAAGTCTGTGGCAAGCATGTTCCAACGGGATCCCCGTCATGTCTTCGTGGGACCAGGCAAACACATCTAGGTTGGTCATCAAAAAAGAGCTCCATCCTCGACCAGTACGGTTCAGGTAACTTAGAACCGATGAAAAGTTCTAAGTCCCTTTCCGGGTCCACCGGGAGTGCCGTCAACTCTTCCATGGGGGTTACTTTTCTCTTTTGGCTTTTCCACCTCGGGTCGCTGATGAACTCATCCCACTCCCCTTGTGACATCTGCGCAGGCTCGTGGCCTATGCGCGGTTCGAGGTCATCGGGTTGGCTCTCAGCTTGGGCGAGCTCGTCAGCTGTGAACACCTCCGGTGGTCTGTCAGCTTGGGATGGTGTGGTGACTTGGGGAGTTGGGTCAACGTCCATGGGTGTTGGTTCTTGACCTCCCGCAGGTCCCCCACCTTGGGCCTCATCAGCTACCTCCATGGGAGTAGGTTGTTGCCCCTGCGCAGGTACCGACCCCTGTGCAGGTCTCAACACTTGGGTTTCTTCCGAGTCCTCCATTGGTGTCGGTTGTGTGTCTCGCACAGGTCTAGTGCCTTGGTTGATTTCTGACAAATCGCCTACCTCCATCATCTCAGTTTCGACCGAGATGACGTCTAGGATGTTTGGCTCATCTGCAGGAATTTGTATGTCCTCTTCGAGGATGTGGACTTGTGTAACAGACTTCTTGACCCGGCCATCTTTGATTTGGAGTAAACACTCTCGGGCCTTTTTCTGGTCACCTTTTATAGTTCCGGCACCTTTTGGAGTTGGGAATTTTAAACAGTAGTAGTAGGTCGAACACGCCGCTTTGAATTCATTAATAAACGGGCGGCCAAGGAACCCGTTGTAGGAGGACTGCTGGTCGACAACTAGGAAATCTATGAGCCTAGTCAGCCTCATTTCGGGATCCTCAGCCGATACAAGCTGGACGCTTAACCTAACACTACCTAGGGGAACGGTTACAGCTTCTCCGAACCCCACTATCCTAGCGTTACTAGGTTCCAGATACGACTCAAAATTACCTAAGGCGTCCAAGGTGGATTTGAAGAGGATGTTGGTGAATGCGCCGGTGTCCACAAGTAGCCTGTGAACTCGGACGTTCATGATGTTGGCGGTTATCACCAACGAGTCGTTGTGGGGCATCAGTACCCCTTCCAGGTCCGCCGCGGAGAACGTCAGCTCGTCAGTAAGCTGTGAGACGGTCCTGGGGCCGGAGCTGCCCTCCTGGACTTATTTTATGGCCCGGATTTCGGCCTTCCTCTTTCTCCTGGACATGGAGGATCCCCCGTCCTGGAGACCTCAGGCGGCTCCGATCTTCTCCTCGAGAACTAAGAGTTCCCGAGTAGGCTCCATGTTTTGCTGAGGTTGGGGAGGTGCCCTCCGTCTGTGATGGGGACCAGGTTGGTCTGCTTCCTCCTCCTCGTCATCGGAGGTAGCCCTCCTCTCGAACCTCGGTCTCTTAGCTGGGGCCTTCTTCACGAACTCGGCCAATTTTCCCTCCTCGTAAAATTCCAGAGTTGCTTGAGGAGGTCTCGGCACTCACTGGTGAAGTGGCCGATGGCCTGATGGTAGGCACAGAATTTGTTGGGATTGAGCTTCGTGCGGTCCTGGCGGATTCGCCTCGGCTCTTCCAGCATGGCCTTTCCTTTGACAGCAGTGAAGACGTGGTCGACGGAGACAGTGAGGACCTGGTTGAGCTTTTCTTTGAGCTCGTCTCCCTCGCTAAAGGCCTTTAAGTTCCGGGGAGCTTTGTAGGTTCCCCCTGACTTCTTCCCGTAGGGCTTCCTTTCCTCGTGGGCACCAACCTCTTTCAGTAGTGCCTCCTGCATAGCCACAAACACCCCCGCCTTAGGGCGGAATTTGCTGTAAGTGTTGGGACATGCAAGGTGCATTTCTTTCCAGAGATCGGTACCCCTCCTGAGTCCAGCCATCGCTGCGACGACCTTGGTGTCTTCACTCACCGGCTCCCCTTCTAGCAGGATTTTGTCGAACCTTTCCAGGTACTGCTGGTCGATCTCGCTCTCGCCTTGGTGGATGTTGGCGAGTCGGTGTTTCTGGGTAAGGTAGGATCCGAACCCAGAGAAGTGGGCCAGGAACTCCCGTGAGAGTTGGCCAAATGAGCAGATTGACCCCGGGGCGAGTGAAGAGAACCATCGGTGAGCTCGATCCCCTAGGGTCAGCGGAAAGTTCCGGCACTGGGTGGAGTCAGTGGCGCCGACCGAAATCATGAAGTCCGCGTACTTGGCCAGGTGGACTTTCGGGTCCGATTTGGCTTCGTATGCGGACATCACCGGGAATTGAATTTTCTTCTGGACCGGTGCGCGGAGGATGGCAGGTGCCAATGGAGAGGTGGGGAGAGTCGTGGCGTCAGGTCCGCCAGACTTGCCTGCTACTTGTGCTTGTAGCATTTCAACGGCCTTTTTCAGTGAGGCCAGCTCGTCATCTCGGGTCACCTCCGGAGGAGGGTGCTCAAAGGTCGTGCGTCTCGCGGACGCACGTCCCCGAGGTGCCTCACTCTGGGGTGGCCTCTCAGTGGTGGGCTGGAATTGGCGTCCGCCGTGGGGGCCTAGTCGGTCAGTGGCGGGTCTCCTCAGTCTTTTGTGGGCTGATCTGCGTGGCTGCTGATCGGAGTCCCCATGGGACGCAGCTGGGGCCGTCGTACGCTCATTCTCTTCGTATCTTGGGCCCAGGCGGCCTTGGAGGACTTCCCTCCTTTGTGATTGTGATTGGTGGGTGCCAGATGCCCCGGTGTTGGCGGACTCCCTTCCAGTGTAGGGAGCAGGACCCTCCTCCACCATTTTGGCCTTGCCGGTCCTCTCCCTGCGCTGGGGAGGTTGTGCCGAGCTCGCCTCCTATTCGGTGGGGAGTACGCTGTAGTCCCCTCTGGTCTGGGTGCCCTGAGTGGGCCTGGTCTGCTCCCGGGTTTCGGCGGCTGGAGCTCGCCTGGGTACTAGGGCGAGCTCGTCCTGCTGTCGCTGCTGCAACCTTTGTAAGGTCGTGATGGTGTGTTGGATCTCGTCAGGATTGCTGACCAGGTCCCTCAGAGCGGGGGCCAAGTCCTCCTGGGTCACCGCAACTCGCGGAGGTCACGGAGCTGTGGTGCTCTTCTGGGGAGGTAGTTGTGAGGTCTCCACCTCGGCCTGGTTTTGATCACCCCCTTTAGACCTTCCTGCAGCAGCGGAGGCCTGTCCCTTGGCGGCTCGAGTGTTAGCCATTTTTGGGTTTCGGAGGGGGTAGCTTGCTGCAGGTCGCCGAGATGGAGGGAGGTCGCTGGAGTGGTGGAGGTCGCCGGTGCGGTGGTTGTCCAGCTTAGGTGGAGCCGTGCAAGTTTTCGTCTAACCTCGCGTGTTGACGAATTGTCCGAGATTCGGTTTATTCGTGTGCAAGCGCGCGTTTGAAAACTTGTTCCGGGCAGATCTCGTGAAATCCGAAAACTTGGGTTTTTGTCCGGAAATCTGGGTTCTTCGTCCAAGGGATGAAGATGTATGTGTATCTTCAAGTGTTCTTGGATTTTATCAAGAACACCTTCAAATCTTCAAACCTTCAACCAAACCCTAACCTTTTCGTTCTTGAGATTTTTAATTTTTCAGATTCGTCGAGCCCTCCTTCTAGCGCCAAATTGTTGATAGAATTTATTAATCGTGTTTGTTATGTGGCCAGTTATAACATGTTAATTCCATCAAACAATAATTCAAGAATTTGTGTTCTTGGATATAATATGAGGAGAGGGAGTAGAGAGTTTAGAGAGAGAAATATTGTAATAGGCACTGTATTGATTTTCAGAATTGTGTGAATAGTACAAGAGAGGTCTTATTTATAGGTGTGTGAGTGTGGGACGGCACCTTACGAGCCTATGTGGCTTCCGGTGTTGACGAGGGTTCCTTACCCTCGTCTTGGTCTCTCACACTGCTTCCTTTATCATGCCTCGTCCTACTACTATGCCTTAGACTGAATGGACCTCTTTAAAAACCTCGCCGTAAACCACCCTTGTGGATAAACCGGACGGAGGGAAAAAGAGTGCGCCATCGGGGTCCTATTAACTAACAGGTGAGCTCATGGGCGAGCTCACAGGCGAGCTTCCGTCGGTCGGGCGAGCTCTAGGGCGAGCCCTAAAGCCTTGCGTGGCCTACGAGTGTTGTGCGATGATGAACCCTGGCGAGACCTTCACGAGGGTATGGGCGAGCCCTGGGCGAGCTCCAGCATGGCAGAGGCGATCCCCTGATTCTCTGATTTACCTCGAGTGGCTCGTCCATCAACATTTATGTTCCACATTATTTTTTTTAATGATATATAAATTTGATCAAATTGAAAAAAAAAATGTAATCAATTTGGAATTATATATAACTAATTATATAAAAATAAACTAATTAAAAAAATTTAGTAATGTCAAATAATAAATATAGAACATTATAAATAATTATAGAAAAATACTATAATAAACAAATTAAAAAGCAAACGGAAATTATTTTTGATGAATTTGAAAAAAAAAAGTGACTCAATTTGAAGTTACATACAATTAATTGTAAAAAAAACAAATTAATAACTATTAGTACATAATAAATTTAGGACATTATAATATTTATTCAAATATATTTACACATAAACAAATTAGAAATAATAAACAATTAATTAGATGCATTTAAAAAAAACGGGATTCAATTTCGACTTATATACAATTAATTGCATAAAAATGAACAATAACGACAAGTGCCCGAGTGGAACATGCCACATCTGAGTCGCCCAAAGGTTGCGTGTTCGTATAATAAAAATATTAATTTTTCAGTATAATATTTATTTAACGACCGTCCTTGACGGCCGCAAAATTTTTTAAACCGGGTCAAAACCCGAACACTTTAGCGACTAATTAGCGACTGACATGGGGGTCGCTAATTAGCGACCCACCTTATCGATCGTTAATTCATGCATTTTTTGTAGTGTTAATTCATTTAGTATCACAATTAATTCACACCCTACCATACTATATTATCTAATACCACACCATTAAATTTTAATGTTAGATGATTTAGAAAACGTATATTCATAATTGTTAGTCTCGTACCACCATTTTAATCTTTGTATAATTATATAGTAAATCGTAAAATTATTTTTAAAAATAAATAGAAGATGAAGAAAAGAAAAATACCTAATATTAGGAAAGGAAAAATTGAAAAAAATAAATAAAAACCTAATCGATCAACAACACACGTACAAAAAAAATTAGAAAAAGAAGGGAGGATGAGAAAATGAGAAAAGTAACACACACAAAAATGAGAAAGAGAAAAAACCCGTGGAAAAGAAATGTAAAAAGACAAAAAATTGTTACTAAATTTAATAAAAAAAAAAAAAAAAAGCGGAGTAATGATATAGTTGGTAAAAATGTATTCTCTTCGCCAAAAAAATAATTTTAAAATTCTTGACAAAATAAAAATTTTGTAAGTAAAATTGGGGCAAATTTATTTATTTAGGATGGTTTTGAAAACAAATTATCAAAGTAGGGTGAAAGACAAGAAGTTTATGAAAATGAAGCCAGTCAGCACCTACAGTCCCGGCTGGTGACGTGGCATCAAAAAAGGGAGATTCAGTCGGAATTGACAAATCCGACTGGACAGTAGCGCAGACTCTCTCTCTCTACATATGCATGTGTATATATATATATATTTCCTGTATATATCAGATATATAATTTTGATATAGTATGACCTGTAATTAAAATTAATCATATGAGAAATATATAAATATTTAATTTATAGTATTTGTCACACATAATTTCGTCTCCTACAAAAATATCTCAACAAAAATCTCATCTTATTTGGAGGTATCACATTTTCTCTTCTCTGAGTTAGATTCTTGTTTCAAAAGTGATAGTAGTGCTTATTATTTTCTCCACAGTTGGTTGTATAAAAAACAGGGCAGATGTATATATATACATACATGCATATGTAGAGAGAGAGAGAGAGTCTTCATTATTGTCCAGTCAGGTTTGTCAATTCCGACTGGATCTCCCTTTTTTATGCCACGTCACCAGTCGGGACTGTAGGTGCCGACTGGCTTCATTTTCATAAACATCTTGCCTTTCACCCTACTTTGATAATTTGTTTTTAAAACTACCCTAAATAAATAAATTTGCCTAAAATTGGCTTAAGAATGTAAATTTCCACAAAGGATTGAATGTTATCTATAAATGTACCATATTGGTTAAAATTGAATAACCATGTTGACATCTTTTGAAAAAGGTGAAGAGTATTTATTTATAGATCTTATCCTGCAGCCTCTTAATACAAACATATAATTAGTTTGAGCTAATTAAGGACCGTCTCCGCACCGTTATTTTATTTTATTATTAATATTAATTTATTCTAAATATATATTAATAAAAATATATATTATACGATAAATTATTAAAAAGTCTGACCTTTTAAAAAATTTCAATTCGATATATTTTTTTTATTTTCGGTCGACAAAACGTGTCACATTGGAGCACGTGAAAGTTTACTACACTAACGTACACACATTTAATTATATTTTTATTTTTTAAAATTTGCAAACCATATATCATACTCATATATATGTATATAT
>JAPKLY010000041.1:534703-611927 GCA_026898435.1 Prunella vulgaris
ATAACAATACTTTTAATTTAAAAATATTTTATGGCTGTAAAAGGAAAAAATGTTCTTATATGTTTGTAGTGTTCAATATTAAATTCACAAAACACTTGAAAAAACACCCAAATACCCTAGAAAAATTGTCAAAATCATACCAAATTCTGAAAAATATCAATATTGGAGGTTTGAATTTCTAAATTTTATGCATGCACATCAGCATGACAAACTTTTACTCACTCCGGTGAGATACATCATCAATTGCCGGTCGGAGATGAAAAGTATGTATCAGATTGAAATTTTTTAAAAGGTTGTGCTTTTTAATTATAATCGTAAATCCCAAAATTAAATTGAAAGTTGAGTAAAAGATGATGTATTTTTATAGAATTAACCCAAAGTTTTTTTAACAAAGAGAGTAATTAATTGGACAAGTATACTCTTATTAAACTAAAAAAGATAAAAAATAAAAAAATAAAACAAAGTAAAAAACTACATGAAATTATGTATTACATGATAAAATTTTTTGCAACAGTACAAAATTCGTCACAGTTTGTTAATTAAAGGTGACAAATGTTAATTTCATCACTAAAATACTAAAATTGTGATAAAATTTTATTTTGTCACTAATAAATTATTTTTTCTTCGCTAATTTATAAATTCGACGACGACCTAAAAGAAATCGTCGCAATTATAAACTCTTGTGAGGATATTCATAATTACTAGTGACGATTTGTAACGTCACTAAAACTAATATTTTTATGACGATGATATATTTTATCATAATTTATGGTGAAAATATGGTGCTCCTTTCCACACCACAATTAATTCACACAGTACCATGTTCGAACCAAATTTATTTAAGTTCGTACAACCATTAATTCAACTTGTACTCTAATTAGTTCACCTCGTACCAAACTTCATTATCTCATACCATCATATATTTAGCTTTTACCACAACTTTATTGCCTCAATATCAAACTTTATTTAATCTTGTATTATAGTTATTTCGCACAATATCATGCTCAAACCACAATTTATTTAAGCTTGTACCGTCATTAACTCACTTTGTGCTACAATTAATTCATATTGTATCACACATTATTGTATATGTACAAGCTTTAATTCACCACGTACCACTAAATATTTAGCCTTCACCATAAAAAATCAACCAAGTACTACACTTTTTTTTAATCTTGTATTATAATTTATTTACACACTACTGTGCCCAAATCAAAATTTATTTAAATTCGTACCACCATTAATTTAATTAGTATCACAATTAATTCACACCCTACCATACTATATTATCTAATACCACACCATTTTAAGGATAGTAAATTTTAATGTTAGATAATTTAGAAAACGTATATTCATAATTGCAATTAGTCTCGTACCACCATTTTAATCTTTGTATAATTATATAGTAAATCGCAATGTTATTTTTAAAAAATAAATAGAAGATGAAGAAAAGAAAAATACCTAATATTAAGAAAGGAAAAATTGGAGAGAAAAAAAACTAATCGATTAACAACACACGTACAAAAAAATTAAGGAAGGGAGGATGAGAAAATGAGAAAAGTAACACACACAAAAATGAGAAAGAGAAAAACCCCGTAGAAAAGAAATGTAAAAAGACAAAAGTTTCTTACTAAATAAAAAAAAAAAAAAAAAAGCGGAGTAAGGATATAGTTGGTAAAAGTGTATTCTCTTCGCCAAAAAAATAATTTTAAAATAAAAAATGTATAAGTTAAATTGGCTTACGAATGTAAATTTCCACAAAGGATTGAATGTTATCTATAAAAGGACATTATTGGTTAAAATTGAAAACCGCATGTTGACATCCTTTGGAAAAGGTGAAGAGTATTTATTTATGACAAAAACTTATATAGAAATTTTTACGATAAAAAGTTTTAAAAATAGAATAAAATATATAATAAAACCACTCGCACCCTTCCCCACTTCGCACACGCGCCCGCACTAAAGCTCAGGTATTGAATCCCCCCAACCCAAACGCCCAGCCCATACAAATACTAAATCATTCCCCCTCCCTGACCCCATCCCCACCCTCCTCCAACACAAATGCACAGCCCAACCCAATTAAGTATTTTGCATATGAAAAATAGTTGGAAATTTTAGTTTTAATATTATTTTTAATTGTTATAAATTAAATAATATTAATTAAATAATATTATATAATAAATATAAAAATTTGCTCTCAATTTATGTTAGTATAGTAACACACATTTACTTACATAGTAACACACATTTGTTCATATAATAACACAAACTGGAGAGCAAATATATGTTACTATTAGATCAAATATATGTTACTATCTTATAAAATGTTGTTATTTTACATATATTCATTTGTTTTAATAGAATAAATCATTTTTCACATAATATATATAAGAACAACATGTGTGTTACTTTAAGAATAAATATTGATTATTCACAAATATTTATTTATTTTTATAGAAATAATTGATTTTTAATATAATAACATATGTAGTACATGAAACAATATACATAAAATTAAAGGGATGATGAATATACTAAGAAACACATATTTATTCTCATAAAAATATATTTTGCTCATATAGTAACACACATTTGCACATATAGTAACACAAATTGGAAGACAAATATGTGTTACTATTAGAGCAAATGCATGTTACTATCTTATAAAATATTGTTATTTTACATATAATTATTTATTTTTATAGAATAAATATTTTTTCACATAATGCAAGACCAAAATGTGTGTTACTATAATATCAAATATTAATTATTCACAAATATTTATTTAATTTTATAGAAATAATTATATTTTTTAATATAATAACATATTTATTGCATGAAACAATATACCTAGATTTAAAGGGGTGGCAAATAAATTAAGAAACACATATTTATTCTCATAAAAATATATTTTGCTCATATAGTAATACACATTTGTCCATATAGTAACACAAATAGAGAGATAAATGTGTTACTATTAGAGAAAATGTGTGTTACTATCATATAAAATGTTATTATTGTATACATATTCATTTGTTTTTATAGAATAAATAATTTTTCACATAATGCAAGAGCAAAATGTGTGCTACTATAAGAACAAATATTGACTATTCACAAATATTTATTTATTTTTATAGAAAGTAATTATTTTTTTTATATAATAACATATGTATTACATGAAACAATATAACTAGATTTAAATGGATGATGAATAAATTAAAAAACACATATTTATTCTCATAAAAATATATTTTGTCCTTATAGTAACACACATTTGCTCATATAGTAACATAAATTGGAAGACAAATTTATGTTACTATAAGAGTAAATGTGTGTTACTGTAAAATTAAATGTGTGTTACTATACATATAAACATTTATTTGTAATATAATATTAAATGTATATTTTAATCTACATAATAATAAAAAAATTAAAAAAATACCATAAAAAAAAAAGATAAATAAAACGCAGGAAATTTAAATTAATTCAAATGGAGGGTGGAAGATTCAAGGTTATGATTTTAACTTTTTCATATTACTGAAGTGGGGGGAAGGTTGGAAGCTATGTTTTAAAAATCCGGTCCGACTGGCCGATCCGACCGGTCGAACCGCGAACCGGGATAAGCAACGTACGGCTCTAAAGCGTTGAACCGCCCAACTAATGAGCCGCTCGAGAACCGGTCAAAAATGGAAATAAACGGGTCGAACCGGCGGCTGGGACTTAAGTTTTAAAAAAAAGTTTGAAGGACTATTTCGCAGCGGCAGTGGCGGTGGCGGCTGCGTTCCCTCCAGCAGCGGCGGCGGCATGTTTTCTCCAGCAGCGGCGGCGCGTTTCCTCCAGCGATGCCTGGCCGCTGAAAATCGTGGAAGAAGAGAACAAGACTACAAGAGTATAATAGATGGGAGGCGGTGGTTGAGGTGGAGGAGGCAGCGCCGTAGAAAATCCGTAGAGAAAGAGAACAAGACTACAATGTGGATAAGTGGGTTTCTGAAATTTTAGGTTTAGATATAGGTCTCATGGGCCATTAATGAAATTTGGGCCCAACTTTCTCATTTATTTATTAGTCCATTTTTTTTTTTGGCCCAACTTTCTCATTAATTAAAAAAAAAAAAAATATATTTGGTAGATTTATTTTAATATTAAATATATATTTATATAATTATGACATCATATCGGCTCAACCGCTTTATTAACCGTCCGACCGATCGAACCCTGTCCGACCAAAATTTCTAGGGTGTCCGCTTCAACGTCCGCTTCCGGAAGGTAACTAAATTGTCTTGTGTGAGTTTGTCCGCGTGGCAGGGGAGAGAATTAGCTGGAATTTGGGGAGGGCGCTAGGAATTATTTCTTTTCTTTTTTTATATTTAGTAATTTTTACGGTAGAAATTTTTATCCAAGTATTCCTCTTTATTTATTGATCTTATCCTGCAACCTCTTAATACAAACATATAATTTGTTTGAGCTAGGGACCGTCTTGGCACCTTTATTTTTATTTTTTATTTTTTTTCTATTAACATTAATTTATTCTAAATATATATTAATAAAAATATATATTATACGTACGATAAATTATAAATTTAAAACATAGTTAATAACCATTAGAAAATATAACAAGTCAACAAAATATTAAAAATTATCATAATACAACATTGTCCAATTTCTAAATGAAACATGAAAATAGCAAAATACATAGTACGAATAAATTATGAAATAGTTTAATTAAACTTTCGTTTTTTTAGTAATTTAGTAAATTAATTTTTATTTTTTAATTTTAATTTTAACTTTTAAATAAAATAAAAATTAAAAAAAATAGTAATGACCGTCTAGGCGGTGCCAAGGCGCCTTGGGTGGCCTTGAAAATGCCAAGCCTCTGGACGGTCTAGGCAATTATCCTTTACATATATATATGTAGAGCTGGCAATCATCCTTCACTGGTCGGGTCGGGCCGGCCCATTTTTCAGTCGGGCCTATTAAAATTGAGTCCAGCCCAATCTAGCCCACGGGCTAACGGGTCAGCCCAGCCCATTTTTTTAAAATATTAATTTTAAAAATTATACTATAATCACTTTTGCATTACTATTAACTTATACTTTTAGGGCTCATTTGGTTCGTAAGATAAAACTATCTATCCGTCGAAAATATGCATGTTTTCGACGGATAGATAGTTTTATCTTACGAACCAAATGAGCCCTTACTGTTTTACAATCCACAAACCAACAACACAAATATAAAATAGAACTAAAATCACAAATTCAAACATAAATTAAAAAATAAATAAATATCATTACTTATAATAATAGTGTCCTAATATAATAAAAGCAGTTCATAAGTAGAGAAGAGGCGGAATCGTGTGTTCTCCTATTAAAAATTAGGAAACTAGGGTTTGTTGAATTATGAGGTGTATTGAAAAATGAAAACAGTACACGCCAAAGCCAAAAAATCTTAGAATCCATTATTTTTATTTTTATTATTTTAAAATAAATTTAATTATATTATAATTAATTATATTATTTTAAAATAAATTTTATTTCACCGGGCTAAACGGACCAAATGGGCCAGCCCGTGGCCCACCGGGCCAAGCCCATTTAACCCCCCGGGCCAAACGGACCGGACCAAAACAACCCGATCACCGGACCAAAAAATTATATTTGTGTCATCGACTGAATTAATTTAATTTATTTTCCGATCATAGGACTGATTTTTTTTTTTAATTTATATGATGAAAAACAAAAATTCAAAATAATAGGACTAAAAACTAATTAAAAAAATTTAAAGAATAAAAAATTCTATTTTTCTAAACTAAAATTGGAGTAATAAGAATAATATGGACTTTTTATGTTCAAATTGAAAAGAAAAAAAATCCTTAAAAGAGAGCAAAAGAAAAATATTATCTTCCAAAATGAACAATTTTATGCATTTTCATAATATTTTTACCGATCAACTATTAATCGAAACCGAGGGGCCAAAAAAACTAACCTACACTGTTAGAACATTCTTTCACCGGTAAAAAAAATAATCGGTAAAATATATATACCGTGTAAGCATAATCGGTAAAATATACTAGTGGGAGTCACCAAATTTTCAAACAAAAATAAAAAAATATAAAATTCATGTTATCAATTACCGAATTCGTGGGTGAATTGGAAATAAGAAAAACTTCCATATATATAACTTATAATATTTCTATAACCAGCTTTACCGACTGTAATTAGTTATGATCTGCCTTTAACGATAATTAGTTAGGGTGATAGTGTTTATGTGTGGATAATGTATTTTGACGCAACTGCATAATTAATAGGATTTCATTATTTTAAAATGAAGAACAATAGAGATAGCCACTAGGATAAAAAAAACTCGTAAATATAAGAGATTAAGATAATATTTCTCACTACAAAAAAAACGGGTTTTAGAGACCGCTTTTTAGCGACCGCCAATAAAGCGGTCGCAAATATTCATTTTAGCGACCGTATTTGCGACCGCCGAGGTGCTTTGGTAAATTTTGGAATATTTGCGACCGCCAAGCGGTCGCTAAATCATTTAAAAAAATTCCGACCGCCACATGCGGTCGCAAAAGTATTAGTAAAATACATTGCGACCGCATACGGGCGGTCGCAATCAGAAATGTGGTCGCTAAATTTTAAACCCGTAACTGGTAACCCGGAAAAGAAGAACCGGTTTGTTTTTTTAAATTAGCGACCGCTTTCTGGCGGTCGCAAAAATAAAATATTAATTTTGCGACCGCGTATGCGGTCGCTAAAGTAGTATCCGGTTAGGGTAGTTGGCTCCATTTAATTATATAATTTTGTGACCGCTTAAGGCGGTCGCTAGACATAATATGGCGGTCGCTAAAACACGATTATGGAACAGAATCAGCTTCTCTTTCCTTCAGTTTTTTCGGTGAAAAAACCCCACTCACACCTCAAAAAATTTCTCAAATTCAAACGAGCATTGCTTCAACGTGTTGGTGGCAATTGTGGAAGTCTACTACTATATTGTGCTCGTTGCTTCTAATTCACCGTACGTTTTTACAATTTTACCGTTTAATTTTAAATTTTGTGTATTATATGTTTTATAAGTGTTCTTCATGTGACACATTAAATTTTAGAATTTATAATGTGAATAATTATTGTAATTGATTATAGTTGATTTTTTGTTTTAAAAAATTGGATATGTTTGTTTATAGTCGAAACTCTGCCGAATTTTTAATAATTTATATGTGATTCATTTTTAATTTGTATCAGATGGAACTCCCTGATCGTCGTTGGATGTATGAAATGCCTCGTTTGATACAAGGAAATATGAATTATGAATTTTGCCTGAAACTTGATGAGTTTATTAAGCTTGCCTGTAGTAAACCAAATTGCATGGATAGTTGTGGTCGGATTAGATGTCCTTGTTCAGGCAGAAAGTGCAGTAACAAAAGATTTTTGAGCATAAATGAGGTTAAAACTCATCTTGTGAGGTTCGGTTTTGCTCCATTTTATTATAATTGGACAAGACATGGCGAAGACAGGTGGAATTATAATTTGGAATTAGTGATTGCCTTCTATGATCAGTTGAGTAGTTGTGGAGGTGAGAGATTTGAGATTGGTAGTTCGAGCTGCGACCCGTCTACACCATTCGATGAGCTAGATGAATTCCAACGGTATCATACGATGATTGATGAGTCTGGTCTGGGTGTTCACCACACAGCCATGGAGGAGGAACCAAATCCACGTTCAAAGAAATTTTTCGAGATGCTCAAATCTGTCAATCAAAAATTGTTTCCTGGTTGTGATAATGAGACTCAGTTGTCATTCAACGCTCAGATGTTGTCCATCAAAACTGAAGGCAAAGTGAGTCAGAAAGTCTTCAATCAATTCGCCAAGTTGTTTAAACGGGCCCTACCCAAAGAGAACACAGCGCCAGAAAATTTCTATCAAAGTAAGAGGCTGTTGAAGGATATTGGTTTACCGTTTGAGAAGATTGATTGTTGTACCAATGGTTGCATGCTGTTTTGGGGCGACGACGAGAGCATTAATCAGTGCAGGATGTGCCGGCACCCTAGGTTCAAACCCTCTGATCGTAGGAAGAAGACAGCTTTCAAGTCGATGTATTATCTTCCCATCACTCCTCGTCTAGAGAGGTTATATCAGTCGAGTGCCACTGCAAAAGACATGACATGGCATGCTGAGGAGTGTTCTGATCAGAATTCCGGAGAGATGCGTCATCCTGCAGACTCTAATGCGTGGAGACATCTTGATAGAGAGTTCCCAGATTTTGCGAGTGAGAAGCGAAATGTGAGACTTGGTTTGTGCACAGACGGATTTGCTCCATTCGGTATGCACGGGAAGAAGTATTCTTTGTGGCCTGTTTTGTTGACTCCGTACAATCTACCCCCTTGGTTGTGCATGAAGCCTCAACACATATTTCTCACTGTGTTGGTGCCTGGTCCTCGCAACCCGAAGGATAAACTGGATGTCTACCTTCAGCCGTTGATTAATGAGTTGTTATATTTGTGGCATTTGGGAGTAGAGACGTACGACGTGTACCGAAAGGAGAACTTCACGTTACGGGCTGCTGTTTTATGGACCATTAGCGACTTTCCAGCATATGCTATGTTATCTGGGTGGTCGACAGCTGGAAGACTAGCGTGCCCGTACTGCATGGATGAGTATGAGGCATTTTATCTTCCAAAGAGTAAGAAGATATCATGGTTCGACAACCACAGGAAGTTTCTACGTGATGATCATGCCTTTCGGAGGGACAAAAAGAATTTTCTAAAGGGTAAACCTCCTGTAAAGCGTCCAAGGCCACGAGTTCGAACAGGTATTTATATATTATTCATATTTTAACCAGTACTTAATTATTCTAAGAGTTTGATAGATTTAGTTTAACAATACACATTTTATTCTAGGTGATTCGTTGTTGAGAGAAGTTACAGTAACTGGATTGTGGAAAACGACTGAGGAGCACGCAATGGAACACAATAAACGGATCCGAGGAGGTTGGAAGAAGATGAGCATCTTTTGGGACTTGCCTTATTGGAGTAAATTATTGATTAGACACAACTTGGATGTGATGCATATAGAGAAGAATGTGTTTGATAACTTGTTCCACACGATTTTGAATACATAAGGCAAGACCAAAGACACTAAAAAATCTAGAGAAGAGTTAAGTAAGTTCTGTTCTCATCCTAGTCTGTCCAGTGGTCAACGACCACGTGATTTTCCACAAGCATGTTACCAAATTTCCAGAGAAGACAAGAAAAAATTATTTAAATGGGTGAAGGAACTGCGGTTTCCGGACAATTACGTGTCCAACATAGGTAGGTCGTTTGAGCCAGAAACTGGGAAGATCGGTCCGATGAAGAGTCATGACTGTCATGTTTTTATGCAGCGGTTGCTACCGATTGCCTTTCGGTACTCACTTCCGAAGCATGTATGGTGTGTCATCACAGAATTGAGTCTATTTTTCAGAGACTTAACGGCCTCAATGATTAAAGTGGATGACATACAGCGTTTGGATAGAGACATCCCTGTTATATTGTGCAAGTTGGAAAAACTTTTTCCACCCAGTTTCTTTGACTCGATGGAGCATTTACCTGTCCATTTACCGTATGAAGCTTTACATGGTGGTCCAGTGCAGTATAGGTGGATGTACCCTTTTGAGAGGTAAGTATAAATTTATTTATTTATTTGTTTCTTTATAATTTTATGTTATTTTATTGTTCATTAAGTATTGAATTTACTATTTTTAGGTATCTCCACAACTTGAAACGTAATATTGGAAATACAGCACACATTGAAGCATTCATTGTTAATGCTTATCTTACTGAAGAGGTTGGTACATTCTGTTCTTATTACTTCGGCGATCAAGTTCAAACCAGGATCAGAAATGAGCCTCACAATTATGATGGTCGCGCAGAAGATCATCCTCTTCGTGAGTTCGATGGTATGCTGTCGGTATTCTTACATGCTGGTCGACCACTCGGTAAGGGGACCAAACGGTATTTCCAAAGTAACTGGGAAGAAGAGACGATACATTTGTATGTTTTGATGAATACGCCCGAGGTTCAACCATACATACAGTGAGTTTTATATTTTTAGTCATTTTTTGATGTTATGTTAGTATTTTAATACTAGTGTTTCTGATATGTAAGGATGTTTTGTGAGCAAACTCGTCAACAATTACCAGGCATCACAGAAGCAGAGGTGTATGATGCAATTCGCCACAAATTCATATTTTGGTTCCAAAAAATGGTATGTAGTCACTACCTCATATTATATATTTGCCACAAAATTAATGCTATTAATCTTTGTAATACTTTAATATTTGTAGGGACAAATGAATCAGCTTCAGAATCCACATGTTGAAGCCTTGAGCAAAAAACCACTACGTGAAGTGATTTGTTATAATGGGTACTATGCAAATGGTTTTAAATTTCACACAGCTGCGTATGCTTCCGTAAAAGCCACTTCAAACAGCGGTGTTTGCGTTACCAGTGGAAACTTCAACGAAGCACCGGTCAATTACTATGGTGTGTTGCAAGAGGTGGTTGAAGTTGAATATCCGGGGTGCCCACGGAGAAAAATTGTTTTATTCTTCTGTGAATGGTTTAATCCGGGTCGCGAAGGGAAGAGAGTCGATGCAAACTATAAGATCGTTGATATTAACACCAGCAAAAAATATCCAGCTGCATACGACCCCTTCATTTTTGCATCACAAGCATCTCAAGTTTATTATTGCAAGTATCCGACTTCAGGCAAACCGAACTTAAGAACTGTGGTAAAGGTCAAGGCAAGGTCGTTGGTGGAAATGTCTACTTTATCCACATTAGAAACTGCACAATTTGAAGATCCATTCCAAACTGAAGTGCAAGAAGCTGAAACAGTGGTTCAGGACGAACGTATAAATTCTTCAGTTGATTTAGTGGCTGCAAATCCAGATATGATAATTGTTGAGAACGAAGAGGAAGGAGAAGAGGAAGAGGAAGAGGAAGAGGAAGAGGAAGAGGAAGAGGAACAGAAAGAAGATGACGAGGAAGATGATGATGATGATGATGATGATGATGATGATGCAGAAGGAGAAGATGATGATGAAGAACACTGAGTGCGTCACGGAGTCCATTATGCAGGTCACTTGGCCTTATGGAGTTGGCTCGTGGACTCGTGTACCTGAGGCCTCGAGGAGAGCGATGTTTGACGAATTTAAGGTATAAAAATATTAATATTTGCGTGATAATTAATATTTTTATTAATTATTAATATTTGAGTAATTAATTTTTGGGAATTGTTTGAATTGCAGAAATTGTGCTTTTGGGATCCGACAGACGACGCTAGGGTGGAGGAGTTATGGTGCAGTCTAGCACAGGGCCGGATGAAAGCAGTCGTCTACAAAATGAAGAAAGCATGGACAGAAGAAGGGAAGACGGTTGATTTGGGGAGAGACGGTGATGGACGGGCGATCTGGGACGGATTGGTGGCTTACTGGACTGATCCGGCACACCAGGAGAGGGCTCGTAAGGCGCGACAAAATCGGATGAGCAATCCGAACGGAGAAGGAGTCGTCATTCATCGCGGTGGCTCCCGGACCGCCTACGAGCACGGGCTCGCTTTTGTAAGTATTAATTATTATATTTAATTTATAATTAATTATTATATTTAATTATATTATTATAATTAATTCTTAAAGGAGAATGCACACGGACGGAGGCCAAAACATTTCGAGTCTCTTTCCATTCTTCACCCAGTGAATGAGACTGGTCAATCCACGTATGCCCGCACCACCGAGCTTCACGTAAGTATCTAATTAGAATGTACTACTAAATATATTTAAATTATTCTATTAAAATAAAGTTAATATTTTATTTTGTTTAATTTCAGAACAAGTATAAAACTGCTCTCGATGAGGCTCGGACCCAAGCGACACCTTCTCCGGATAACCCTACACCTACCCCTATTGATGAGGACCGTCTCTATGTTGATTTGGCCGGAGTCAATAGGGGTAAGATACTAGGGTTGGGAGCTTACAGTAAGATTGCCCGTCAGACGCACCGCCCGAGATCATCATCATATTATGTGTCCGCTCATCCTGACGTCAATCTCCAGCAGGAAGTGGCCGAGTTGAAGGACAAGTTGAACAAGCAAGAGAGAAAAGAAAGGAAGATGCAGGCTTGGTTGGCTCAAGTTTCTGCACTTACTAAAATTCCACTTCCACAGGACTCGGATGATGAGGCAGATGCCGATACGGGTCGTGGTGCTGGTACGGATGGTGGTCCCGGAGTGGGTGCGTCTTCTCGTGGGAATGAGGGTGCCGATGGTGGGGATCTTGAGGATCTTGAAGAATGGATGCCCGATTTTAATTCTAACGGCTAGTTAATTTATGTGTTGAACAATTTTTTTTGTTTGAATTGAATATTAAGTATTTTAACTTTTTATTAATATATTTTGAATGTTTAAAATTTTATGTTACCAAAATTATTTTTTATGATATCAAATTGTAGTAATTTAGAATATTAAAATTTGTGGCTAATTTGATGTTATATACAAGTAATTGAATAAATATGAACAAATTAAAATTTTGGTATTGTAAATTATTAAATATATAACATTACATTTTTGTGGTTGAAATATATATATTTATATTAAGTATCAAAGGATTAATTTGATGAATTAAAAAAAAAAACGAGACACAATTTGGAATTATATACTATTAATTGCAAAAAGTCGAATAAAATAAAAAAAACAGAGAAATGTTAATTATAAAATTTATAACATTAAAAAAATTTTATTGAAATATATATACATTAATAAATTAGAGACAAAAAGGAATTAATTTGATGGATTTAAAAAAAACGTGACTTAATTTGGAGTTATATACAATTAGTTGCAGAAAAATAAACGAAAGAAGCAAGTGCCCGAGTGGAACAGCGACCTCTGAAATGCCCAGAGGTCGCGAGTTCGACTCCTTGCGGGCACAAAGTTCACAACATTTATTCTGAGCCAAATAAGGGTCATATAAAATGTGTGATGATATGGTTAAGATGCTGGGTCCGTGGCCAAGTGGTTCGAGCCCAGCCAGCCTCGAGAAAAGACCTGGGTTCGAACCATCTTGGCCACATTTTTTTGCTACGTAAATAATTTAGCGACCGCATTTAGCGGTCACAAAAAAGAAATATAATTTCTTATTATAAATATACAAAATATTTAGTGACCGCCACAGGCGGTCGTTAAAATAAATATAGCGACCGCATAAAACGGTCGCAAATTTATTATAAAATTTATTATTATAATGATTATAATATTTTGCGACCGCAATTGAGCGGTCGCAAAAATAAACCAAACCATACGTGGTCAATACCCGGACATTTTTGCGACCACTGTTCCGACCGTTTTGGCGGTCGTTAATTTGCGACCTCCTTTGAAAAAGCGGTCGCTAAATGTTTGCGACTACTGTTTTAGCGACCGCCATAAGCGGTAGCTAAAACGGTCGCTAATAATGTTTTGCGACCGTTTGGCGGTCGCTACGGCGGTCTCTAAAACCCGTCTTTTTTGTAGTGTCTATAACCAGCTTTAGCGACTATTAAAATTTGAAATAAATAAATAAATAAAAAGCTTCCAAAAAACATTTCTGTACACGCCTAAATAATACCGAAACCTATTTTTCCATAAATTTTACTCCCTCCGTCCTAGACCAATTTGCACACTTTCCATTTTGGGTTGTCCCAAACTAATTTGCACACTATTTAAAAGGGAAATATTGATTTGCGTGCACACTCACAAAAGTTTTCACATATTTACCCATACACCACTACTTTATTTAAAAAATATATTTTTCTTAAACCGTGTGCCATCCCAGGGGTGCAAATACCCCTAGGACGGAGGGAGTAACATTTTTCCATAATTAATGAGGTTGGCCTCGTAAACACGTAAAGCATGAATATGATATTTGTGGATGATGGAAACACACTCGTGTCGTGTATATACATACGTACATTTCGAATCATGCATCAGAATCCATATATTACATTTGGTAATTAATTAATAACACAAATGTCAATGTGTCGTACATGTGTCAATTGTCATTATTCTCCCCTTATATAGGACACTCATTTATGTCCAAATCACAACTCATTCATATTAATTAATTTACGTATACAAATATTATGGCTAAACAAGTATTAGTTGTTGCATATTTGATCCTGCAGTGTTTGGTAATAGTCGCCATGGCAAGCCAAATTGATGATGGGCGGGAAGAGATGATTCTTCGGCATATCGTTTTCGATTCGACGGTGGCACAACCAGGAGCCCACCAAAGTATAAACGCATGCTCCCACCAATAGCCACAAAAAATATTACATTCATGTGAAAAGTGGCAACTATTTTGAACGCGTCCACATATGGCAGAACAAGACCAACATAGTGCTAGTCGGGGATGGACAATCGAGAACCAGGGTCTACTGGAACCGATACGTGCCGGATTATGGCAGCGCACTCAGTAAAAAAATAAAACACTCTCACATTACCTATTTCTTTTTTCTATTATGAAAATTCTGCAAAATAATACGTGACTTAGATTGTATTTTGGCCACATTGATAAAAAAATAACAATTTTAATTTTAAAATTACAATATTATATTATTCTTTAAATTTAAATATTCAATTTTACAATCCACTTCCCTACTTGAAATTCACTCATTTCTTCAATAAGCACATTTTTAAAACAATTGAAATTTTTTTGGAGGAAAAATTTAGGAAAGACAAACCAAAATGGCTAAAAATTAATGAGTTTTGTGATATGGGCCAAATAAAAAAAATATTTAGCCATGTAAATAGAGCCAAAGAAAAGTTTTTCCCAATTAATTTCAAAATACTCTTAATTCACACAATAACAGTTTTTCTCATTGATGCAAATGGCGGCCGCCAAGGCCGCCAAGGCCGCCTAGGCGCTTGGCGGCACCCGGCCGCCGACGCCTAGGCCTCGGCGGTGAAAAAAGGCGGTCAGGGCTCTTGGCGGCGCCAAGTAAATGGCGGATTTGGCGGGTTACGGCGGATTTTGGCGGATTTTTTTTTTTTTGTTATGTTATGTTACTTATGTACTGTTTAGTAAGTTTTAATTTTTAAATTTAAATAATTAATAAATTAATAATTAAAGTAATACAAATATATTAATAATGTAATATCTAATAACTAATAAGTAATAAAACTAATAATAAGTAATTAATATCTAATTATTTTTGTGTTTTGTTTAGAAGATGAACAATGTCATTTTATGATGGTTTTTAGTATTTTATGGACTTGTTGTATTTTATGAAAAATGCATTTGGGTATTAAACTATTAATTATGTTTTAAGTTTATAATTTATTGTGAAATATATATTTTTATTAGAAAAAAATTAATATTAGTAGAATTTTATTAAAAATAATTAAAAATATATTAAAAACCTTGGCGCCGCCTAGACGGTCTTGGCGCTTGAAGGTGGTCGACCGCCCGCCGACCGCCAAGCGCCATTTACACCCTTGGTTTTTCTTGAAACGAATTTGCGCATGCAGCTGTAAACGGAGACGGATTCATCGCCATGCTAATCGAATTCGAAAATACCTCCGGACGGTGGCCGCCAACCGCGTCGCTTTCTACAAATGCACATTCCAAGACACCCTCTACGCCAAGTCGATCGGGCACCCAATTCTACAGAAACTGCGATATCTACGGCACCGTCGACTTCATATTCGGGGCGGCCGCAGTCGTGCAATCTGTACGCCGACAAGAACCGCACCACCGCACAATCAAAAGATGTCCCCTCACCCACGCCGCCATCCGGGTTCGTCATCCAAAGCAGCAGGCTTACCATCGCCCCCCGGGTTTGAAAGTGTATTTGGGTCGACCGTGGAAGAGTTGTTCGACCGTAGTTGTGATGGAGTCATATCTTGACGCCGTCATAAACCCGTTGGGATGATATAACGGAACATTTGTTTTACCGGGAGTACAATAATTACGGGCCTGGATCCCACACCGAACGCAGAGTAAATTGGACCGGGTATATATAGAGATGTTACGGGCCGTCCACAAGACGTAGAGAATTACACCGTGGGAGAATTCATTAACAAGGACTGTTGGACCCTTATTCCGCACTGTGATGGATTCATGTGTCCGATGAAGGGGCCCACTGATGGTTTTATAGATATGTAGCTGGCTCTGGCTGGCTACAAGTTATAATTATATATATTATATGTTGAATAATTATTAGTATTATAATTGAATATCCAGTTTAATAATTTATTGGCTTTCTTTCTTCAATGGTTTCTAAAATAGATGTCATTACCCTGAGTTTTTCACTACTTTTTAATGAATATTATTTGGATGATTTTCATCAAATGTTTCAATTTTGTTACTACTAATTAAAATTAATTAACGAAAAGATTAGAATCAAATTATGAAAATAATAATTACGGCAAAAAATTGAGTTAGAAATTCCAATATGTCAAAAAGTTTTTTTTTTTTTTATGTCCATAATTTTTTAAAGGTTTTTTTAACCAAGAGAGTAATTAATTAGATAAGTGTACTCTTATTAAATTAAATAGATAAATGAAATAATAAAGTATCATATAAACTAAATAGCTAAAGACTTAAAAAAAAAAAAAAATTAGACGTGTGATTCCTTCTTTTCCACGCTGGTGAAAATATGGTGCTCCTAATTTCCACACCACATTTAATTCACACAATACCAGGCCCAAATCAAAATTTATTTAAGTCCATAATTTATCTTATATCATAATTAATTCACATCTTACCACGTACGTTTTATTATCATGTATCATGATGTACTTAATTAGTCTTTACCACAACTTAGTTGTCCGATGTATACCAGACTTTCTTTAATTTTGTATCACAATTAATTTATATAATATCATGTCCGAATGATATTTTATTTAAGCATGCATGTACCACCACGTCATACCACAATTAATTCACAGTGTATACATCTGTACGTACAACAACTAATTTCCCCTGTACCACCAAATATTTAGTTTTCACCATAATTAAACTATGATATCACACTTTTTTTTAATTCTATACCACAATTAATTTACACATCACCACATCATCTTACCACGCTTTACTATCATGTACCACCATATATGTAGTCTTTACCGAAACTTAATTGTTCCGATATATGTCACACTTTATTTAATTTTGTATCATAATTAATTCAAACAATATCATGTTCAAACCACAATTTATTTAAGTATGTACCACCATTAACCCATCTTGTACTACAATTAATTTGTATCGTATATCACACTTAATTTATTACATCTGCACAATCATTAATTCACCACGTACCACTAAATATATAGCCTTCACCATAATTAAATCACCCCAGTCCACACTTTATTTAATCTTGTATTAATTTATTTACACAATACAGTGTCCAAATCAAAATTTGTTTAATTTTGTTTCACCATTAATTCAAATAGTACCAAAGTTAATTCACACTCTACCATACTTTGTTAATATGTCATACCACCATTTTAAGGATAGTAAGTTTTAATGTCAGACAATTTAGAAGATATATAATCATAACTATTAGCCTCGTAACATCATATTAAACTTTGTATATTTATATTCTAAATCGTAAAATTATTTCAAAAAATAAAATAGAAGATAAAGAAAAGAAAAGCGCCTACTATTAGAAAAGGATAAATTAAAAGAGAAATTGATCGATAGCAACACATAAAAAGAGTTATATAAAAAAAATGGAGGATGGGAAAGATGAGAAAAATAACGCACACAAAAATGAGAAAGAATGAAAAACCAGCAGAAAAGAATGTACAAAGAGAAAAAGATTATCACTAAGTTTAAGAAAAGAGGAATAGGGGTATATGTAGTTGGTAAAAGTATATTAATTCTCTAAAAAAATAATTTTAGATTTCTTGAAAAAATAAAAAATTTGTCAGTAAAATTGGCTTAAGAATGTAAATTTCCACAAAAGATTGAATATTATCTATAAAAGTACAATATTGGTTAAAATTGATAAACTTATATTGTTGACATCTTTTGAAACCTTTTAATACATTTGAACATATGTTTCGTAGTACAACTGGTTTGAAAGGCATGTGTTGAAAAAATGGCTAGAGAGAGAATTTTTAGAGAGAGAGGGGAGAGGGTGAGATATTGGGTAGATCCTAGGTTAACCCGTTCCGAGCATAATCCGGTGAGGCAGAAATTTTTCGATAGGTGGTCAAGTAGGATTCAAAGTGGAAGATCTAAGGACGCTGTTGTTAGAGATAGCAATACCTCCTATGGCGATGATTCAATATCCTTCTTTTTCCGCAACTTCCCAGAAGAATGTGGGGTGGATTTTCTTCGTTCGATTTTCAGCGAGGTATCTGAAGTTACAGACATTTTCTGTCCAAAAAAGAGAGACAAGACAGGCAATAGATTTGGGTTTGTCAGATTCAAGGCACGAGACGTGAGAGATTTCAACAAAACCTTGGAGAGATTGAATAATCTGTGGATCAATAGTTACAAACTAAGAGTGTATCAACCCAGATACGAAAGAGTTCAACCGAAGATTAAATCCATGCACAAGCCTCTTCAACCAAAATACTTTGATGCATCTTCTGGGCGTCGAGCTCCCATGAAAACTTATAAAGAAGCTCTCGGTTTTTTGACCCACAACAACAAAATGGAATGTGAGAAGATTACAACAGCTTTGGAAGTTCACAAGGAGAGAATGAACGAAGAAAGAATCATATCAGATGGGGAAAATAATTGCTTTAATTTTACTTCTACCCCAGAAGATAGAGAATGGTTAACTCAATGTTGGATTGGCATGCTTCGTAATAGTTTTTCATGGGAAGATAATGGCGAGGAAATACTTAGCGAGTGTGGAACAAAACTCAAATTATGTCATATTGGGGACAATGATATATTGATACAAAATTTGGGAAAATCTCCTATGGAAGAGGTGGAAACTAATATGGAAGAATGGTTCAAATATTGGTTTGAATGGTGTAGACCATGGAAAATAGAGGATGTTTGCACTCGCCGAAAAGTTTGGACTCGTTGGATTGGAGTACCTCTCCATGTCTGGAATAAAAGATTCTTCTCAATTGCCAGTTCAAAGGTCGGATCTTTTGTCAAAATGGATTACAGTACAGAAAGCAAGAGCACGTTAGAATTCGCTAGGATTCTGATTTCGGTTCCATCCTCTAATGAAGCTAATGTTAATTTAAAGGTGGTGATTGATGGCCATCCATTCAATATTAAGATTTTCGAGGAATTTCCAAATCCACCGTCAGTGAGGACGTTTATGAATAATTTTTCTGAGAGTTCTGATGATAAATCCTGGTTAAGCGATTCAATAGCCACCATCTGGGATGGTCCAAATGAGGCGACTATTCACGGGGGTAGTAATGTTTCTGAGTCAAATTCCGGCGAGTGGGTGGGACACCGAAAGTCACAAACTCCATCTCCAGTAACTTGTCCCAAGAAAACATTTAATGAAATAGCCACGGGGAACAAATTTCAAATTCTCGGGGAGTCAAATAGTCTCGAAAATGCGGTTGAGGGGGGAGATCATACTAAAAAGACGGCGGACTTATTCATTTTGAATCTAGAATCTACCCCACACACGGGTTTATCCAACGAGAATGAAGAGGAAGACTTGGTCCAAGAAGTCACAAACCCAAATAACCTTTCTACAGCTGTGGGCCGAAACCAAGAAATTGGGCCCAACAGAAATTTAAATCCTCAAAGGCCCAGCCCAGAAGTTAACTCTTTTATGCAGATTTTGGACCACCCTTCTGAATCCTTTTCGAATAAGCTCTGTAATTCAGCCCAAGGAGATTGCTTGAAGCCCCCTTTCGAGGACCATACAGCCGGTGAGACTCACTTACAGGATACATTATCAAACATTTTTTCTGGGGAAGCAGAAATCGCAATAAAATCACCGTTAATATCCCCCAATTCTAACGGAAAAAGAAAGAAAAATCCCCAAACCTCCACTTCTATGAATTCCAATCGCGAGGTAGGTTTGGATATTGGAGGACATAGACGAAACAAGCAGTGGAGGAGAAAAGTTGAAGGTCCGTCAAAGAGAGCTAAGAAGAAGGCAGAAAAGAAACAATTGGGGGCATTCCTTGCAGACTTTATTTCCTCAGAGGATAAAAGATTGGCGGAAAAACAGAGAAAGGCTCTAACGCAACCTGGCAAGCCTTCTGATTTAATTGGGAAGGCTTCAAATAGCATGGAAAAAATCTGGAGAATGGGGAAAATCATGGGTCTCACATATCCAGGTAATGATTGTTTAATTTTAGAGGCTGATGAGAAGAAGGATACTAAAACTCTAGGAACCCCTTCTGACTTGGTGGAAAATGAAGTTTTTAATCAATGAGGATTCTCAGTTATAATATTAGGGGGTTGGGGTGTAGGGCGAAATGTAAGGAGATCAGAGAGTTAATAAGGAAGCAGAAAATTGATTTTGTATGTATCCAAGAAACCAAGAAAGAAGTTATCGATAATTTTATTATAACTTCTATGTGGGGTTTGGGTAATTGTGGGTGGTCTTACAGAGAATCAGATGGAAGATCAGGGGGTATTCTCTCCCTTTGGAATTCTGATATTTTTGTAGCTCGTAGCTGTTGGCACATGAGAGGCGCTGTTGTGGTAAATGGCTTGTGGGGAGAGGATAAAATCGAGTGCTGCTTGGTAAATGTTTATGCTCCATGCCCACTCTCGGAGAGAATTGCATTTTGGGAAATGATTCTAAATATGTTAGAACAGAATGCTTCGAGTTGTATATGTGTGATAGGAGATTACAACTCAATCAGGCGTCCATTAGAAAGGGCTGGCAGCAGTCTATCTGTTAATAGAAGAGACATTACAGCATTTGATGATTTTATAAGGAAAGCAGGTCTTATCGACTTACCTTTGCACGGTCGATTCTACACGTGGTACAAGCCAGATGGAACTTGCAAAAGTCGCATCGATAGAGCTCTTATCAGCCCCAGTTGGCTCCTCAATTGGCCAAATTCATATCTTAAAGCTCTGAGTCAATCTCTTTCAGACCACTGCCCGATCATTCTTGAGATCAAAGCAAAGGATTGGGGACCGAAACCATTTCGCTTCATCAATGCCTGGAGAAGACATCATAAATTTCGAGACTTTGTATCTGAAAAGTGGAGAAGCTATCAGATCGATGGATGGGGGAGTTTTATTATCAAGGAAAAATTTAAGAAACTGAAGGAGGACTTAAAAATCTGGAACAAGACAATCTTTGGCTCGATGGACACCAGAATTGACAGCAGAAGGGAGGAAATCCTTAAACTTGATATTCTTGATGAAGCTTTTGGGCTTGATGAGTCAGAAGTGATGAAAAGAAATGAAGAAAGGGCTTTGTTATTTCGCGACTTGAAAGCCAAGGACAGCCTTCTACTCCAGAAATCAAGAATTAAATGGATCAAAGAAGGTGATGCAAACTCAAAGTTCTTCCACAAGTTTATAAATAAGAGAAGGAAACGCAATGAAATTTCGGGGATTTTTGTCAATGGGGAGTGGAAAGAGGAAGTGGATGCAGTTAAAAAAGGAGTTACTAATTTCTTCCGAGACCACTACAATTCAGTGGAGATATTGAGACCTAGCCTGGATCAGAATTTTTGTGAAAAGAAGATATCTGAGGATGAAAATAAAATGCTGATTGCAGATTTCTCTTTGGAAGAAGTGAAGGAAGCAATTGATGCATGTGATGGATCAAAAAGCCCGGGTCCTGACGGTTTCAATTTTGGCTTTTTGAAAGACTTCTGGGATCTCTATAAAGACGACTTTATGAGAATGATGAAGGATTTTCATTCACACGGGAAACTGGTTCGAGGCCTCAATCCGACTTTTATCGTCCTCATCCCAAAGAAAGAAGAAGTTGTGAACCTATCAGATTACAGACCCATTTCGCTGGTGGGGGGTGTTTATAAGATCATTTCCAAAATTCTCTCCATCAGGTTATGTAAGGTTTTGGGAAGTATTATTTCAGACCAGCAATGTGCTTTCATCAAGGGGAGACAGATTCTTGACAGTGTGGTGACTCTCAACGAGGTGATGGAAGATGTTAAAGACAGAAAAGGTGAGTGCCTCCTATATAAGATTGACTTCGCAAAAGCTTATGATTCTGTGGAATGGATCTACCTCAATATTTTGATGAGACGTTTTAACTTTCACAAAAAATGGATCGGATGGATCATGGAGTGTGTATCAACTGCTCGTGCATCAATTCTTATAAATGGGAGCCCATCAGAGGAGTTTCAATTGAAGAGAGGCTTAAGACAAGGCGATCCTTTATCCCCTTTCTTATTTCTGATAGCAGCTGAAGGTCTCAGCATTATGCTCAAGAAGGCGATCCAACAAAATTTGTATGCTCCTGTGGAGGTTGGTAGGAATCCTATATCTATATCACATCTCCAATTCGCTGACGACACCATTTTCATAGGCAAAGCTTCTTTGGAAAATATCAATTTCCTAAGATACTTTCTTATCAATTTGGAACTCGTTTCCGGATTGAAGGTGAACAAGGATAAATGTAGTATCTTCGGCATAAATATTGATGAAGGTCGTATGGACAGATTTGCGGCTTGCCTTGGATGCAAAATAGGATCGATACCATTCTCCTATCTAGGTGTTAAAGTGGGAAGCACTCATAGACTTGCAGCAGAATGGGATTATGTAGTCCAAAAGGTAAGAAATCGGCTTCGGAAGTGGGAAGGTTTGAATTTATCCATTGGTGGTAGAGTGACTCTAATAAATGCAGTCCTTTCATCTCTTCCAGTTTACTATTTATCCACCTATCGAGCACCTAAAAAAACCTTGAGTGAAATAGAAAAAATTCAAAGGCGTTTTTTATGGGGGGGTGATGAGAGAATGAGAAAAATATCATGGATCAAATGGGACATAATTTGTAAATCTAAAACAACAGGGGGTCTTGGGGTTAAAAATCTAGATTGTTTTAACAAGGCACTCTTGGGGAAGTGGATGTGGAGATTTTATAACGAGAGAGGGAGTTTGTGGGCGAGAGTTATTGAGTCGAGATGGGGTCTTCATTGGGGTTCGGGGGTGAGAGATAGGAATAATGGGAGAGTGAGAAAACCATTAGGGTGGTGGGGAGAAATCTTGAAAGCAGTGGGGGGGAGGGGTAGATGGCTGGTTTATGTCGGGTATGGTCATGGATGTAGGGGATGGGAAGAATACTTATTTTTGGGATGATGTGTGGGTGGGGAATCTTCCATTAAAAGTTGATTTTGTTAGACTATATAACTTGTGCCTAGATAAATCTATTAGAGTAAGTGATATGGGGGTGTGGAATGATGGGGAGTGGAATTGGGTGTGGCAATGGAGACGAGATTTATTTGATCGTGAGAATCCCATGTTTTGTACTTTTGTTGATTTATTAAACAGGTACCCGTTAAAGCTTGGAGTGGAGGATCGATGGAGATGGAAATGGGCTGCAAACGGAGTTTATTCTACACATTCAGCATATAAACATCTACTAAAAGCCTTGGATCCGAGTGAAGATAGAGAAAAGGAAGAATTCAAGAGGTTATGGAACAAATTCATTCCATCAAAGATTCAAATTCATGCTTGGAGAGTGTTATGGGAACGCATTCCGACTTCCACAAAGCTGCAAAACAGAAGAGCACTTCCAAACCATGCGGACCGTCACTGCGCCTTTTGTGGGGACCACGAAGAAACTGTAAGACACGTTCTATTCGAATGCTCCTTTTCTTATAGCTTTTGGATGGAATGTGTTAAGTGGCTTGGTTATGAAATGGTGTTACCATCTAATCCGGTGAGTAGTTTACTCATTTTTAGTGAATTACTCAAAGGAAAAGAGGGACGACACCTTACTTTATGCATTTGGGAATGTGCCATATGGAGTCTGTGGAAATTGAGGAATTCGATTATCTTCCGTAATGAAAGAAAATCGATACACCTATTGTTGGTTGAACTAAAATCACGAGTTTGGAGCTGGTTGTCTGCACATCAAAAGATAAAGTCATCCATTATTTACTCTGACTGAGAGGTAGATCCTAAGATAACATTTGAGTAGCATCAAGACTTATTCTTGCTCTAGGTGTTTCTTGATTATGTCATGAGTGAAATGTATTGCCTCATTTTTGTCAGTTAAACCTTTGTACTAATTTTATGGGTATTTCTTATACCCTATAAATGAAAAAAAAAATTTGCCGATCAAAAAAAAAAAATACATTTGAACATATAATTAAAGTAGTATTTTTAATTATTTGAGCATGTCTAGTAAAAAGTTTTTTGTGAATTAATTCACATAACAGACAATTAATAATTGAATCTATGGCACTGACTTTTTACACAAAATTATTTCCATTCAAGACATTTTTTAGAGAAAAACTAAAATATTAATGTTGCCGATCGAAGATCTGAAGAAACTCTCCTATTTTTGGTTTCAATTTGGTCATACATTTAGCGCGTGATTATAGGAATCACTTCCTTAATCTTTTTCGTCATTAGCGAGATTTGTTAATAGAAAAAATTATAAAATAATTCAAAAAAATAATATTAATTATAAATTTTATGTGCAAAAAATATATATTTCTGTGTAAAATAAATTTGTTTCATTAGAAAAACTTATTATATTTTCTTTAAATCTTAAGGGGGTGTATTCGTTTAAGATTTCGTGGGATTTTAAAGGACTTTTTTCTTATAAAAAAGTCTGTTGGTATTCAATCAGGATTTTAAAGGATTTAAAAATAATCCATTGGTATTCAATCAGGATTTTAAAAGACTTAAAAACAATCCACTGGTATTAAAAAATATAAGGATTTTAAAGGATTGTTGGGTTTGATGGATTTTGATGGATTCTTTAGTGTATTTTATAAATACCAACAATCTCATCAAAACCTCTAGGATTTCGGTGGACTTTTTTAATTAGTGACTTTATTTATCCCCAAATTGATTTATATATAATTATTTATTTTTAAGACCTAAAATAGTTTTAACCTTATAATTTCATCTCTACATTTATAACATCAACGATAAAATAATTACAGTGACGAAGAGTAATATAATATTATATATACATATATACTAGAATAAATAAAAATAGTTAATAATTAATCATTAAATAGTATTAAAAACGATATTGTTCATCCTAACTTATATACAAGATAAATCTTTATTTTTATATAGTATTATTATAATACTAATATTATATATTACATATGTCATTAGGTAATATTTTTATATTGATAATATTTTTTTTACGGTATTTGAGTTTTGTTATATTTTACTTTGGTTGCTTTGATTATTCAATTTCGATACTTTTTTATATTGATAATATTAGCATGTGCAGCTCTACATAACTTTATTCGCAAAGAATGTCATTCTGATGAATTTCCAATTGAATCGGTGGACGAACCTTCATCTTCAACATTATCAGTTAATGAAGACCGTGATTTTGAGTCTATCATTCAAACTCAAGAGCAAGAACGACATGACGCTAATGCTTTGAGGACTAGTATAGCTATGAATATGTTGAGTAATGCTATTTAAAAGGACATGATATTATGATTTTTTTTGTCTTTAACTTTTTTTTTTTTTAATTAATTTGAAGGTATGAAAAATTTTGAATTTTTATTGTATGTCACAAATCCATGAAATTCTGCAAAGTCTACAAAGTCCTATAGAATCCATTAAAATCCTTATTTTAAAAGTCTTACAAAATCCTACAAAATCTTAAAAGTCACCAAAATCCTACAAAATCTTTAAAATCTGCAGGATTTTTTTCAGCTAAAAAAGTCTTTTAAAATCCTAATCCAATACACCCCCCTTAGTCTTGTATGCACCATGTGCACCGTGTAAGTACATTTTTTAAAAAGTTACACAAAATAATAAAAAGTCACACATATTATTACTGAAAACTTTATTTTTAATAGGGTAACTTTTCAATATAATAATACGTTTGACTTTTCAATAATAAATGATGTAACTTTTTAAAAATACACTTGAGTTGTACGGTACACTTGGTGCATAAGAGACATACTCTCTCTTTAAATACTATGTATTTGCAATTAGTATTTGCCTTTTACATAAACAGGCCTTCTATAACCTCTTTTGATATAATACTCACTGTGTTCCCTTATAAGTTGCTCATAACTTTTGGTCATTAATATTAAGAATTGTATAAAAATATTTATATAGTACATGTGATGTGATGGAGAAAAGTGAAAAAATAATGAGAATAGTGTAAAAAATATTGAAAATAAGTAATAAAGAAGTTAATAGTAGTCTCCTTAAAAGGTAAAAAAAAAAAATGAACAACATATAGTGGAACGGATGAAAATGACAAAATGAGCAACTTATAGTAAAACGAAGGGAGTATAATACTCCTTCCGTCCCGTAGGAATTTGCACCCTACGGGACGACACATTTTTTAAGAAAAAATAGTTTTATATATAAAGTAGTGATATATGGGTAAATATGTGTAAATATTTGTGAGTGTGCACGTAAATCAATGCTTCTTTTTTAGTAGTGTACAAATTTGTGTGGGAAGTCTAAATAAGAAAAGTGTGCAAATTCCTGCGAGACAGAGAGAGTATATGTTTTACACCATTCCTCACTTGGTTTCACAAAATTAAAATAGACACCATAATTCATCGACACATTGAGTTCTTGTAATCATGATAAAAGATGACGGTGAAAAATCTGAGGATACATCTGGTTCAAACAAGGTAGACCTTATGTCTCTTTTTTAGGGATGGGAATTGCGCATATTGAGAGATGAAATGAGAGAATTTATTTTTTAGGAGTGTATATTAAGGAAGTGGCAAAATAAAGACAGTAAGTTTCTGGGCTAATATAATAAGGCCCGTAATTTTAAAATATTAGAAAATTGACGATAAATTAGTCCAAATCAATGTAACTCTGGCTAATCGAACATATTTGGGTAGGATTCAAACAAGAATTCGGGCTAAAATTTGGCCAATTTGACTTGAATTATGGCTGAATCAGTCCTCAATTGGCAATTTTTAAAAGTTATGATCATTAAAATACCAATTTGAAAAAATTACGGTCCTTAAATTGTTACCTTTAGCAGTTACTACTGTTCTTATTTGTCAGCCCGAAATGTTAGGAGAGGAAATAGAATGGTGGATGAAAATGTGATGAAATGATTGTATTAAATTTTATAAAAATAAAAATATATGTATATAATATATATGAATGAATATTTAAATGAGAATGAAATGTGTTCATCCAAAATCGGATGGGATGGAAGATGTGCCATCCCATTTGGATAGTTTCATCTTTAATCAAACATGTTCTTAGAGAACTATCATCCACGTCATCTACGATTTTGAAAAGATATTTTTTCCAATGAAATGAGCAACCCATTCACGAAAAATAAATTCGGCTCTGTGGATGGATTGATCCCTATTCCCAAAGAAGGCACGATAGAATTGATGTTGTGTAAAGGTTGCGAGGCGAGGGGTTAGTTGTACAGTTCCATAGAGTTTTGACCCGAGGTATATTCATGTAATCTCTTTTTTTTATTTATATATCATTTTCAAATATAAAAATGATTTTGCAATAAATGAAGTAATTTTTATCTATCAATGCTTGAATTAATAGTTTTTTTATTTTTTATATTCTGAATCAATAAGCAAAAAAACTATTTGACTCTAAATCAGAGATAATAATGGAGCAGGTTCAAATCCGGACCCGCCACGAGCCCGCTCATACGGGCCGGATAAAAACCCGGTCAAATAGGTTGTGGGGCGGGTTTGGACCCGTTTGAGCAAAAATCCGCCATGTCTAGGATGAGTCTTGATATTAGGTGGACCCACCCCGTATATATGTATATACATGTTAATTAAATATATAAAGTTAAATAAATATATTATATATGTATAATTAATTATATAAAAATTAGTCTATTAATTAAAATATTCATTAAATTATTAGATTAAATATATTCATAAAGTCACAAGCAAAAGTTGTACAAATTAGTGTTCATTAATTTTTTTTTATTCTTTTTTTTATCTGTAAATGTTAGTAGTTAGAAGTTAGTTCACCAAGTCTCCTTACACTCCATATCTCCAAGTTCAACCTTATATTTTCCCTCCTAATTCGTTCCCAAAGGGAATCGAACCCAGGTCACCCACTCAAATGAGGAGCCCGGTGGCCAAGTGAGCTAATTCATCTGGTTAATTTTTATTATTATTTTAATTTCAATGAACAATATATGTATGATTTTAAATATTTAGATTTAATATGTTGAAACTTGAAATGAATTATTTTGCATATTTATTATTGTTTAAATCATTCATATGCATATTGATGTTATATTTTAAATTTTAATATATTTTATGTAATGTATTTTATATGTATGATAAAAATAAAATAAAATAAAAAGTAGGCGGGTCCAACTTCAAATTAAGATGGGGCGGACCGATCTCAGATCCAAAAAAATTCTTGGCGGGGTAGATCTTGAGACAGGTCAAGCCCGTCTCAGATCCGCCCTGTTGACATCCATACTCTAAATTGATAATTTTGGCATTTTAAAATTCAATTTAGATAAAAAAAATATTCCCTACGCCCCACTATAGGTTGCTCATTTTACCATTTTCGTCTCAACCCACTATATGTTACTCATTTGTTTTTTTATTTTTTTTTAAATTACTATTAACTTCTTTATTATTATTATTTTCAGTACTTTTTACAATATTTCTCTTACTTTTTCACTTTATTCCATTACATCATTTATATTTTTTCTATCACATTATTTATATTTTTTCACTTTTACTTTAATTTATGTACTCAAAACCAATGAACAACTTATATTAGAACGGAAAATGTATTAGTATGGTTGGGACACCATACGTCAGTCCCACGAAATTGGATTCTAGAGAGCGTAGAGTAGTGTTTAGTTGCCGTTTATTTAATTAGAGCACACAATGAATAGTTGACAAGTTTCCTAGGTCTAGAATGGTTCCTACTCTAGAAAAAGGAAATATGTAAATATACTTTCAAAAAATCTAATGAATGGGCCATCAATAGAAGACTGCAGTTCTATTGCTCCCTATTAATATTATATTATTCTCCATTTCATATTTAATTTGTATATACTAAAAAAATTATCTCATATTTAATTGTAATTTTTTTTTAATAAAAAAAATTCTTAGTATTATATTTTTCATATTCATTATATACCACTCATTTTTACTCATAAAATTAAAAATATCACTTTATCAATTTAAACATTAGTAAATAATTCTTTTTTAAATCTCGTACAAATAGTAATGTAGAAAATAAATTCGGGACGGAGGGAGTATAATATATATAAAGTAAAAATAATTAATATATTAATAATTTTGTAGTATTTTTAAATGGATTCCGCAATACTTTATAATACTTTTTGACATAATTAAACCACATGTAAATAAATGAGAACATTTTTTTTTGAACGGGTGTAGTAGTTTAAATCCTTTAGTGATAATAATTAAATACTCTTTATACCCTTCAATGCATATTTTTTAATAAAATAACTTATACCCTATTTTTTAGTAAAATAACTTATACTTTAAAGTGGTTTATACATGCACTATTTTCACTCTATACTTTGCATGTGTATGTTATGTTGTTTTACTAGAATTACATATAACAATATAATGGAGTATTATATATCAATTTAGACCTGAAAAATAGTAAAACTATCACTTAGAGCCTAAATTATTTTTTCAAGCCTTAAAGATAGAAAACTGATCAATTTAGGACCTGAAAGGTAGAAATATTAATTTAGGAGTGAACCATACTCCCTAAGAAACAATGTGTCGAATTATTAGGTTTTTATAAATCATAATTCTAAAAAGAGTAGGTTTTTATAAAAATAGTTATGAACTATGTAATTTTTTTTTATATTTTACTCTTAATCAAATATTTAATACGTTAATTTTTTTTCTTTAGACTTAGAGCGTTTGGTATGAATTTAAGATGAAAATGATAATGAGTATCATTAAGGGGTAATCACTATAGAGTTAGTCTTTACCCTTTTATTTAATTTATTTTTATGATTTCATTCATGTGTATTAATAATCTCCACTTTCATTACCTCCAATCAAGCGGACCCTCAATATTTTAAACTTAAATATTATAACATTACATTTTTTTATATTAAATATGAATAATATAAATAGTTTAAAGATAAACTTTTATTGATATTATTAGCAATTTTTGGATACCGTTCGACCTCAATTTTTGATATTCTTGCTTAAATAATTAATAATACTCTTGATCATATATTTGATAAATCAAATTTTTTGAAATGTCTCATGAATAAATTTTGTACAGTAGTGAAAATACCTGGATGAACCAAATAGATTGTGGATAAAAGTAATGCATTCTCGTTTTGGAGGGGATGTGTAGACATTTTTAGAAGTTTGGGGCGGATAATAATCTTCTTCAAGGAAGGGTTGGAGGGAGACATGTGATTTATTTAAAAGATAGTGGTGGCGGGATGAAGGTGAGGTTGAGAGAGTGGTGAGTAATGGTAGGATTTTTATTTTATTTTTTATCAATGGCGCTTGGTATAAAAATTCTTCAATGATAATGAGATTTGAGACATATATGTAGTAATTATAATAGGTAATGAGAACAATTGAGGTAGACAATATTGTTTTTCCTCCTAAATAAGGTAATCAATACCCCCATTTGATTACCCACTTTCATCTTATAATCACACTCCTCAATCAATTCCTCATACCACAATCAACATCTTTCTTTTTTGTCTATTTTTTTCAAAATTGGAGCACAACACTAATGATGTAACCACTATGAATACAAACACTCATTCAACATATGTAAGGGTAAAAAAGAAAAATGAAATTTCTTTCTCATTACCATTGAAAAATTTGAAACAAGCGCTCCCTCAGATTTGTGACTTGGAGAACAGGTGTTAGGAGTAAAATATTACTCCATCTGTCCCGCAGGAATTTGCACACTTTCCTTATTTAGACGTCCCACACAAATTTGCACACTACTAAAAAAGAAGCATTTGTTTACGTGCACACTCACAAACATTTACACATATTTACCCATATACCACTACTTTATATATAAAACTATTTTTTCTTAAAAAATGTGCCGTCCCGTAGGGTGCAAATTCCTACGGGACGGAGGGAGTACATAATTTAGTGTCGCTTGATTAATGAGGGTGAAGAGTGATGATGGATGAGAGTTAATAAGAATACATTCTAGTTAATACTGTTCGGTATTATTTATTATATAAGAATAAGATCATAAAAATGAGTTAAATAAAATGAAAATTACTAGATTACCCTCTAATGATATCAATTATCATTCCTATTTTAAATTCATACGAAGCGCTAGAGTTATATCACCCTGAGAGAGGTGAGGATTAATGAGTTGGGAGTTTGGACGGGTGGAAAGTGGCTTTGGGACTTCAAATGATAAATAGAATTGAGAGTTTGAGAGATGAGTTAATATAATGATTTTACTGCTTAATCTTAACAGATTTAGTAATTTACCAGTTGTTTTAAGTGTTTTAAAATAGTCACTTAAAGTACATCAACGGGTGAAAAATGACTCATGGTGATGGACTCCAGTTTGTAACGGATTGTTTACATCCAAGAGAAGTAAGAATTGATCATTTGTAAGGGTTAATTGCAGTACCCTGGTGTTGAATGAAAATTTTCAATTAAAAAAATTATACAAAACTTTATCTTTTAAAAAATAAAATATATATTAAATTAACATAATTGGAAAAAAAAGAGAGAAAGTAAAGTAATAATGTAAAAGATTAAAATGTATATTAATAAATAAGAATATAAAGTATAATCTGTTAAAAGATGATATTAATAAATTATGGGCCCTAAATTAACACTACAGAAAATTCGCCTTTTACCAACGGATTTTTTCCGTTGGTAACTAATAAAATTACATTTACTAACGGATTAGTAACAGATTTACAACATAATTTTTCAGTTGCTATTCACCTCGTTGCTAAATTTACCAACGGAATAGCAGTCTGTTAGTAAAATATACCAACAAATTACCAACAGATTACTAACAGAAAAAAAATAATTACCTTAAATGATTAGTCTGTTGGTAATCTGTCGGAAAATCAGTTAGTAAACAAAATTCGTTGGTAAATTCATATGTTAAACTGTTAAAAATCTCTTGGTAATTCGTTGATAAATTCCTTTAGTAATCCGTTAGTAAATATATCTGTTGGTAATCCGTTGGTAATATTTGTTAGTAATTCGTTACTAATTTATTGCTACAGCTTGACAAATCTTGGCAAAACTTGTTAGTATTCCGTTGCTAAATTCTATTAGTAATCTGTTGCTAATTTATTAAAAAATTTAATTTAATATTTTGCCCCTAATATAAGTTTTTTATCATGCTTTTCAAAATATATAATAAACTAAAACAATTAAAAATCCATATTTATCCAACTTTAAATCCAAAATCCACTATTTCATGGTTCATTGCTTTACTCTACCAATAAGTCATAATTTCGATCTCAATTCAAAGTCAAAGAAAATTTAAAGTAAGCAGAAATTCTAAGTGGAACTCTCATCCTAATCATCGTCACGAGGCTGATCTCGTAAAGTTAGAGTCTAAAGCGTTTACACGCTGCATTAGAAGGCGTATTGTCTCATCCATTTGCGTTTGTCGTGCCACAACATCATTCAGTACTTGTTGGACCTCAGCTCGACCCTCAGCACGACCTTCCTCTCTAATGCGCTCGACATCGATATGTGACAATCCTGAAGAAACTTGTGACGAGCCCAAACTACCAAGACCATAAATGCGTTACTTTTTTACCCCTTCAACAACATCCATGTAGTGACCATTTACTTTCCTAGCACACTCCGATGCATCTGTGTCAGGATTAGATAAATCAGGATCAACAGCAATCATCGAGACGACTTTCTCCTATAAGAAAACCAATAATTAAAATGCATTAGGTAACAATTTTGATAACTAGACAATCATAAGAGCTCGAAGTTAATGAAATCAGTAGAAATTAACAACATGATCGTTATTCAAAAATCAGTAGAAACATGATTGTTTTATTTATTTTTCAAGTTTCATTTCCTCAACCCCAGACCTTTAATATTCAAGTTATGATTTATCTTGATAGAGTCTCTCCACCTAATTGAGCTTGTACTAACAAAGTAACAAACAGTAAGGCGTCAAGCATTGATCTACTTAAATAGAGAACAAGCAACAATATTAAACATAGAAAGAATATAGCTACAAATAGACATAAGTGAATCCATCAATAAAGGAACTCTAAGCATCAAATTCTTCCAAGATCAGTACTTCACAAGATATTATATTTCCACACGTTTCCTAAAAATGGATACGGAATGATAGCCACTTATTATATGTCATCTCCTATAATAAATTATCTCCTAGCACCACCAAGAACATTAATTACTAATTTTGATGAGTAATTATCTAACTAATCAAAGGAAAAATAACATGAATACAAACTATTGAATGATATTAACAAAGCCCAATATATACATGAACTCAATAACATGCTTATTTCATATTTCATAGTTCGTTACTTACAGCAACATCATTTGAACGCTTATCCACCCATTTTTTCTCCAGTGTGTGTGTTTGAAAATCTCAAACTTACTTGGCTCTCGTCCCAACTCTTTGGCCTAATAAATAAAATATTTTTATTTAATTATAAATATTATAAAAGATAATTTTTAGAATAATACTTTTAAAAAAATTTACCATTTGTATAGCATGCCCATAAGTAGATCTGGAACCCCCGATATGGACAGAAATTCCTATGCCGGGTCCACAAATCTCAGAACGGCGATTAGCGGAGGCTTGCTCACGTTTCTGCTTGAATTCATCACTATTCCACACCACCCACCATCTTGTCCATATGCCTTCAGAAATAAAGTCTGGCTTCTCCGTCAATGTTCTCAAATGACATGTGAAACGCGAATAACACTTGCTAGCTTGGGTATTATAACATTTTCTAATCACCTTCTGGATATTGGGATCATAGGTCACATGTTTCTATGCATAAAACAATAAGCAAAAATTAAGTTAATTTCATATTGCAATGAATAGTAAATACTACAATATTTTGCATCTTACGTGAAACTCTCTCCAGTATAGAGTTTTTGTTTCCTTGGGCACTGTTTTCCAAGTGTAGCCTTCAGGATCAACTCTAGTCTCAAAAATATATGTGCTTATACCTGACACTTTATACCCTGAATGCAAACTGTCACTCCAAAACTTAATTAATATGTCATGCTTGAGCAGTAAACGAATATAATCCAACAGCAGCTATCTTCCTCTTTTCTTTCCTAAGAATGGCAAGAAAAGCAGTAACACAACAGCCAATAAAGAGATGCGGTAACACAACAGCCAATAAAGAGATGCGGTAACACAACAACCAATAAAGAGATGTTGTATATCTTCGTTGTAGTGTCTATCATTTTATTGCATAAAGAGTTGTAAATGTAAATGTGACCAACTAAAATACAGTTTGGCATGCCTCAGTTTAGATATAACAGAAACAAAAAAAACCCAATCACGGACAGCTTAGATATAATCTTTTGTCTATATGTCATAAATTCACAAAAAAAATTCTTATATAACTACTAATTACACAATATACCTTTCTTTGCCCACGGGCTCAATTTGTAGTAATTGTGTCGCATTTGAGGAACTAATATCAGCAGTAGAAGATGGAGATGGAGGAATATCTTTCCCTGATAGTAATGGAGGGTCAGTCGTGTGCCGACTCGAGTTTGGTGCTAATGGATTTGATCCACCTTCACTATCTACAAAATAATAAAGATAAATAATTAATAGCATGAAAATATTCTAATACTTAATATGCTTCTTCAAAGAAAAGCAACGTGTAATCAACATAACATTTTAACTTGAGAATAACATTAGAGTTTAGCATATACCAGAACATGAATGGACCATAGATGGTCGTGCTCGTACACGAACGTCCTCGTGGTGCCCAACATCTATAATAAAAATTTATACTTTCAATGTATGGTTTATTTAAAAATTTGTATATATTAAAAACATAGACATGACATATCAATTACTAGATGACAATAAAATTTAATGTACCATTTAATGATGCATTTGTATGTACCCTACGACCATATAATGTCCCCGCTGAACACCTCCTCTGTGAGTCTCCATATCTACAATGAAATATTCATTAAATCACATTGTCATATACAACAACATATAACACATCATGTAAATTTAATTAACTAATCTGCACCTAAAAAAGAAAAGTAATGGATATTACATATGATGAGGATGAGTATATAGATAGTATCTATTATAATAGATACTACTATCTATTATAATAGATACTATTTTTAGGTTTTAAATTAATATAAAAAATAAAATCTAAATTAAAAGTTTTACCATCTTTCAAACTTGAATTGAAATTAATTCTAATATAATCTTTATTAAAAAAACTAATTTTTCTTACTAGGAGTACTTTCTAAATCGGTGAAATATCCTTTTTAATTTTGAACTAATGTACAACCATTATTGTTAAACAAATTTTAGTTGTTGAAATATTAAAAGTCTAATTAATATGAAAAGACTAATTAATGATCATTAAACAACCTCTTAACCTTTTCGGCGTAACTCAAAATTTCTCTTACATAGCAAAGTTATCTTTAATGAAGTAATCAATGTTTGATGTAAGACTATTATCACATTAAACTATTATTATAATGAAATTGATATTTGGATTGATCAGTCTATTGGAATGAATCAATTTTGATTTTCACAAGTTGAAACCAAATTTGATATTTACATTATATGTTTTCAAAAAACTCATAAATCATAATTCATGTCGTGTTGCTAACAAATGAATATAATAAATATCTTTTCGAAAATTTAATATATTGGTTTAAAAGAATTGATTATTTTAGAGTTATATAGACTAATAGCTGTTAGAGAACCAAATCAAATATTTGTCAAGTCTATTTTCAAACTTTGATCCGAAGGTTTTAAATCTTTTATTTGGAGTCTTTGAGATACTATTTATAGATTTACATGAGATTGCAAAATAACGTTTCACATTAATCTTTCAGTGTTGTATGCTGAGATTTGACTCATTCTAGGGGTGAAATGACTATGTACTCGGGACAGTCTTAGATCCAATACAATAATGTCACGTTAAATAAGACTAGATAGTGCTCCTGAGGCATGACATTGTGTCAGAAAGTGACAAGACAATCGCACGTTAGTGTCCTTTACCAATGGATGTTCTTTATTATTAAACAAAGTCCCTAGGTCTCGTATATTGTCGTCGTCCTTGTACTTTGTCGTCGATTAACTTTATCTATGAGATGATGTTTCTGGTTGCCTTTCTTCATCGGCTTATCGTCGACGAGGTTCCAAGGTCGTTGCAGTCACAGAGATATAGACCCGATGTTGTGCTGGGTTAATACTTAATAGGCCTTGACTATGTAATTTGGCTTTCTTAGACTTTAATGTTTCTACATCAATAATATATATATATATATATATATATATATATATATAATTATTTGTACCTCTCTTCAAAGAATAATTTTTTAACTATTTTTACAATATTTAATTGTACAAATTATTGCTACAGTAGTATTCACGTATAAGAGTAGACGCTCATAATATGAAATTAATAAATGAGTCTCAAACTCTCATGACTAGCGCCGTGAACTTGTTTACATGATCACTATGTCTTAAGGAGCGCAGTAAAGTGAAATTTGGATTTCTTTTTGTACAACAGAATCTTATACAGTAGAATATAGTTAGATTGCATACACTTATATATATATATATATATATACTCCCTCCGTCCCAGAGGAACTTGCAGATTTTCCTTTTCGGAACGTTCCAGAGAAACTTGCAAGACAAAAAATGGAAACCCTTTTATAAACTTCACCCTCACAATATCTACATATTTACATAAAATGCCACTACTTTTTCACTTTTTGGGCCCACATTACACTCAATCCAACTAATTTCTTTACTTTTTACATAAAATTTTACCAAATTAACCCTCAAAACACTACTTTTTTTACTTTATTCTTTTTTTCCTTAATTTGTGTGCCCTCCACCCCTTGCAAGTTGCTCCGGGACGGAGGGAGTATATATTATTTGATACAATGATTTTCTTGAAAAAAAAAACACTTTCTTTTTAAATTATAAAAATGAGTATATGTGTAAAAATTATAAAAAAAAAATACATACTTAAAAACCCACTTATAATAAATATACTACCTCCGTCCCGGAACTACTTTCATAGTAGTCCCGGGCACGTGAAACAAGAAAAAGTAAGTATGTGAGTGTAAAGTTAAATAATAAAATAAGAAAAAATGTGTTTTGTTGACTTTTGTGAGTTAAAAAGATTTCTTTTTTAGATGTGTGAAAGAAGAGTTGGGACGTCCAAATAAGAAAAATGTGAAAGTAGTTTTGGGACGGAGGGAAGGAGTATAAAAGAGTGACTTACATATTGGTTCAAAAAAATGATTATATTTATAAATTGGTTCACAATATCTGCACAGAAGTGTAATTTTTTCTTGCACAGAAGTATATCTTTTGTAATTTTTCCTGTATAAAAATTCTAAAAATTGCACACCAATTACTTTTTATAATAAAACTAAGAAATTATCTAGTTGCCCCATTTTTCTTCTGTGCAGGCGATCCTGTAGAGGGAAAATCCCAATCAATCGTTGTATCAGGTGTGCAATTAATGTCGGTGGGAAGTTGTTCTTGATTTACTGTACAAGAAGTCGAGAATGCCTAATTTAGCATAAGGATGTTGATTTTATCAAACTCGGATTGAAATCCAAATTTTATTAAAAATCGAAAATAATTTTTTATTTTTTTTGTTCTAAACTAAACTAAATTAAATCCAAATTTATATTAAAATTTAATTATTTTTTAATATTTATCAAATTTTATTACTCCCCCGTCCCACTACTATAAGTTGCTCATTTTGAAATTTTCGTCTGTTCCACTATATATTGTTCATTTGTTTTTTTTTCTACATTTTTAGGAAATTACTATTCACTTCTTTATTATTATTTTCATTATTTTTTACACTGTTCTCATTACTTTTTCACTTTTCTCCATCACATCACATATTGTACCAATTTTTTTATACCCTTCTTAATATTAATGCTCAAAAATTGTGAGCAACTTATAAGGGGACTGAGGGAGTATAATATTATTAAATTCAAGTACAACTATATTATATTACTCCCTCAGTTTCAGAACAATTTACATTTTTTTATTTAAACGTACTATACTAATTTGAACACTTTAAATAAGAATACATTGATTTGAGTCCAAACTCATAAAAGTTATATACGTTTTTTCGCATGAGCAAGTATATTGTGCATTAAATGCATCGTGAAATTTAAGTATACTTTTAAAAAAATAACATATGTTATTGCCAAATAATTCATATGTCATTATTTTATTTTAAAATAATTTTTATTTGTAAAATTGAGAGTGTATATTATCTAGACAAAAGGGTATGATTTATCAACTTTAAGAAGAAAAGAAACTATTTGCACTCCATTTATACCATAATGAGCTTATCTCATCTTTAATTTATTTTTGAGCCTTCACCAATAAGACATCTAATATTATATTTTAAAACTCATTTATCCCACCCTTTTCTTATTTATATCAAATGTGACCAATTTTCTTCTTTATATCTCACACTTCACTTTATTATCTTTCTTCGGTTACACCACTTGTAATATACTTTATTTTGTATTAATATTCATTAATTTTCTTTATTCTTTTTTCATGAGATTATAGTGAGACAGAGTATTTAACAAATCAATAATTATTACAAATTTTAACACATTAACTAAAATTATCACTATCATCTTATATGTTATGTTTGAGCCCATAAGAATATATGTTTGACTATTGTTGAAGATGTATTGTATTAGCCCAAATATACCTCAAAAAAAATTGTAAGTTTAGTGATTAAAAGGTAAAAATCAGGGAGTTAGCTCACCTGGTCACCAGGCACCTCACTTGAGTAACTGATCTGGGTTCGATTTCCTTTGGGAACGAATTAGGAGGGAGATATAAGGGTGGACTTGGAGATATTTTTGGGGTGTAATGAGACTTTGTGAACTAACTTCTAACTACTAACAACTAATAGCGAAAAGAAGAAGCAAAATATTATGTTTATCCTCTCCATTTTTGCACCGATCTAAATTTGTTTATGAGAATTCGTTCTCATAGAATATTAAAATAACTAAATTTCATTATAAACATGAATATTTTCAAATATTTATTTAAGGTTGAAATTTTGCGTGAAAATGATTGATAATAAATTTATCACGAATCAATTTTAAAGTATTAAACATTTAACTAGGTGTATTAAAAAATCTCATTAAAAGTATAAAGAATAGAGTAAGTCTCTTGTAAACTCGAGTTCACATGAACTCGTATCACTATTATTGTTATTCATATATATTATCATTGTTATAAAAATATACTTAATTTTTTAACAGTGATAGTATATATATATAAAAATAATAATGAATATACATAACAGTGATAGTGTGTACACATGACAGTGATAATTGATAACCCGAGTTCACGTCCATATAAGTTTTTGTATAGGGCAATGATATTATGATATAATTATTATAAATTTTATTGCCTCTAACTTTTAATACTCACTAAACTAAATATTTGATATTTTAAAATAGTTTTATGATAAATTTATAATGAATCATTTTTCATACTAAATTTACACTTTAATTTAAATATTTAATCCTTATTGTGAAGATCCCTACTTGCATGCAACAAAGTGGCGAGGTCCATTGTACATAGCACGCGATTACGCTTAAAAACCCATTAGATATTTTGCAATAAAATTTGAAAAATACAATACTTCTTTCCTTTATTATTCTCCAATTTTACTTTATGATATTATTATTTCAATGAAGAATGAAAAGGCGGGTGGCGGGTACTCTTATATATATAACCGCTTCTTTTCTGTGTCTTCACTTTCATCATTTCCGCACTTCTGCAACTGCTTTCTCTTCTCCCTCCCTTCTGATCCTTTCTCTCTCTCTCTTGTTTTAGAGCGAGAGAGGCACAGAAATTAAGCGAGAATGTTGCCGTATCAAACACTGGAAGCAGCCGCGGCCTCTCTCGGAAGAAACCTGACATTTGCAGAGGGATTATGGCTGAATTACTCTGCCCAAAAATCCAATTACATTCTCTACTGTCACAACACGCTTTTCTTGTTCTTTTTCTACACCATTCTCCCTCTGCCCTACCTCATCCTTGAGCTGATTCTTTCCAACAAGATTCACAGCTTCAAGATTCAGCCCAAAATGCCCAATTCGTTGCCGGATATGCTGGATTGCTACAAGAAAGTCATCCTCACCTTCGTAATTTCTGTTGGGCCTCTCCAAATCACTTCTTACCCTGTCATTCAGGTGTAATTTTTTAGATAATTATCAACAATTTTGTGTATGGACTTAATATTTTTGTTGCATCTATTGTTGGTGTTGGGATCATTATTTTATTTAGGGAAAGAAATTAATTGTGGGTTTTGATTATCAGTGCATATTTTTCCCCCATTCATATGTGGCACATTATTTCTTGCTTAATTGTGGAATCTTGTTTGTTGAAATTAAGATGTTAGAGCGTGCAATTTATTGTTGATGTGCAGATAGTTGGAATAAGAACAAGCTTGCCACTACCATCAGGGTGGGAGGTTTTGTTGCAGGTGTTGGTATACTTTGTTGTTGAAGACTATGCTAACTATTGGTTGCACAGAATGCTCCACCACAAATGGTGGTATGACAACATTCATCATGTCCACCATGAATACACTGCTCCATTTGCATTTGTTGCCCCTTATGCACATTGGGCGGAAATCGTAATCCTCGGTTTAGCCTCGTTTCTTGGCCCAATAATTGCTCCTGGACATATGGTAACATTCTGGCTTTGGATGATTCTGAGGCAAATGGAAGCCATTGAGACTCACTCTGGGTATGCACTAGAATTAGTAGACAATTCCCTGAGATGATCATGTGGCCTTTATCTAATGTGCAGGACAACTTTTCATATGTTCTTCTTGTAAGAATTAATTGGCTTTAAGGGTCTCACATTCTGATTTCTTGTTCTATTGATCTGCCAATCATTCTTCTCGAGGGTGTCACTAAAATGTTGTGCTTTTGGGTTTTATGATTTACTTATTGCATCATGAAAACCAGTGCATATATTTTAAGTTGAATATGTGGGCTTTAGTACATACTAAGAGAGAGCTGATTCTCTGTGCATTACATGCTGCAGTAAAGTGTTTTTTTGGCAACTTGAATTGGGCTCAAGGGTCTCTTTGGAATGATATGTTTTCATGGTTTTTCAGTTATGATTTCCCGTGGAGTCCTTCAAGGCTGATTCCATTCTATGGAGGAGCAGAATTCCATGATCACCACCACTTTGTTGGAGGGAAGAGCCAAAGCAACTTTGCATCAGTGTTCACGTACTGCGATCATCTCTATGGAACCGACAAGGTTTGTGCAGTAGTAGACTCGTCGAACCTTGTGAAGTTCCAAACACCTGATCTCGCGTACTGATTAATCATTACTTTTGTGCAGGGATACCGGTACATGAAGGAACTAGAGAAGGTGTTTGCAAGCATCCTCTAAATTAAATATCTCCACCTAATGATGCACCCCATGTCTACATCATGCACAATTGCTAATGTGTTCAATCAGATGTAATGCATCTAACATCTTCTGTTGAATTTTTCAGACAAGGGACAAACAGAAGCAAAAGTGAGGGATCAAGATAGATTAAACCTTGCTGTGCATTCATTCTTAAGGTTAGATGCTGGACGCAGACAAATCTACATTAGTCTTTACTACTAAACTCTGTGCAGAATCCAGTTTTCTGTGGTCATGTTGAAGTACACAGCACCGGAAAGGCAACGGAGACGAGCTTCTTTTGATCTGTTTTCGACTCGTGCTCGTGTTCACCCTTGAGTATGTGTATACTAGTAATGCAAAGTAGCTGTAGTATGATAGAGACTGAATGATCCCCTGTTCCAACTAGTGTTTCTTGTCTCATTTCTAAACTGTGTATTAGAAGTAATAAAATTTAAGATGGAAGATCAACAAAATTGATAAATAAATACTGGTTTTGGATAGAACAAAAAGCCCGTCTAGCTCAGTTGGTAGAGCGCAAGGCTCTTAACCTTGTGGTCGTGGGTTCGAGCCCCACGGTGGGCGTTCCCTTTTTTTTTTTTTTTGGCATTTAACTTTTATTTATACTAAAATTAGAATATTATAAAATATAATTAATTAAAGAAATATAGTTTGATTATATATTTAAATAATAATAATAATAATAATAATGCATGAATGTACTTTAAATAAAATTGTAACAGTATATTATTATCACTTTTATGTTTATTGTGAAATACCTATTTGCAAACGGTATTTAAAGTCCAATATGATTTGGAGAGATTATACCATAACAAGTAAAGTAGGGCTTTTCTACGGTCAGGAAGGAGTTTCGCCCTTCCTGACGTCAGTAAACCAATAGAATTTTGACAAATAATATTACATTGCCCTAGGCGACATAGTTTCGCCCTAAGCCAAAAAAAGAACTTTTAAAAATTAGAAAATAAAAATTACTGAAATAACCTTTTATAATTTTTTAAAAGTTATTTTTTTCTAATTTTTAAAAGTTATTTTAATTAAAATATTATTATATCTTAATATATTTTAATCAAATTAAAATTTATGTTTTCAAAATTAATTCTTACACCCATTGCGGCCGGGCCTGAGCCCGAGTGGCCCGACATGCCTAGCGGGCCGGGCTAAATAGGCCCGGTTTTTTCGGGCCTGTATTTTTGTGGGCCCAGGATACAGGCCCGAAAAGAATCGGGCCTATTTAGCCCGGCCCGCTAGGCATGTTGGGCCACTCGGGCTCAGGCCGGGCCGGGCCCGGTCGCAATGGGTGTAAACATTAATTTTGAAAACATAAATTTTAATTTGATTAAAATATATTAAGATATAATAATATTTTAATTAAAAGGATAATTTGGTAATTTTAATTTTATTTAATAATATTAATTAATTTTTTTAACAGTGCGATCGCCTTATGCATAGTGCAATCGCCCTAGTGCAAAGTGCAATCACTTCAAAATAATATTGTACGTTAGATCATGAATCTAACAGTATTTAGGGGGTTTACTGACGTCAGAAAGGGCGAAGCCTTCCTGACCATAGAAAGACCCTAACAAGTATTGTATATAAAGAAGTATTTTAAATCTGTAGTTTGTGAATATTTATTATAAATATAAGAATTTATTACCTGGACCTACAATTCATACACATAATTTCTAAATTCCCATCATATTTCCTACATCTCCAATAACCATTATTTGTTTCTAAATCATACAATTAACTGTCAGCTGTGGGCCCAGAGAATAATTTCTATACAAATATATATCTATACATCTAGTGTGCACACACACATAGAGAGATGTTATATAGACCAAATTTCGATGGACTGAAAAAATTTGTAGTTATTTAAAAGGTTTTAATTTGATATAGTTTTCTGAAAGGCTTTTAACTTGATGTACAACGCTATTTTAGATTGAACAAATTTCGATGGACGAAGAAAATTTAGGGCTCACTTGATTTGGGTAATGAGGGTGAGAAATGAAAATAAATGGAGACTAATTAAGATTCATTTCTATTATAAGTGTTTGATATTATTTGTTATAAATGAATGAGATCATAAAAATAAGTTAAAAAAGGACAATCATTATGGAATCATTGTCAACTTAAGTTATCTGAAAGACTTTAATTTAATGTAGTTATTTGAAAAGTTCTAATTTGATGTAGAATACTATGTTAGATATACCAAATTTGAAACTAGAGATATTTATGACAAAAAATTATATAAAAATTTCTACAGTAATTTTTTTTAAAAATAAACTAAATAATAAATTTAACTCACGCGCACTCTTGGGAAGGTTAACCTCTGTAAGTAGAGAATATATTCTTCTCCACACGATGGAGGAAATATAAAAAATACCGCTATACCGCACTTATCGTATCGAAAAATATAGAATTTATCGAAATTTTCGGTATACCGAAATTTTCAGTACGGTATGGTATCGTATCGAAAATTTTGATACGGTAACGGTATATAAATATAGAAATTTCGGTATACCGCGATATACCGAAATATTTTCGGTATATTGAAATATTTCGGTATATCGCGATATACCAAAAATTTCATAATGAAAATATTTCGGTATACCTAAAATATTTCGGTATGTCACGGTATACCGAAAAATCAAAATTTTCGGTATACCAAAAAATTCTGTATATCGTTGTCATAGCGAAATTTCGGTATACCGAAATTTTCGATATGAAAATGATATGATTTTTTTTCGGTATCGAAATTTCGGTATATCGAAATTCGGTATACCAAAATTTTCGGTATGACAACAGTATGATATTTTTCGATATCGAAAATTTCAGTACGGTAATTGTATGGCGAATTTTTTTTTGGTATGCCGTACCGTCCACCCCTACACGCGACACATGCCTGGGATTAGAAGAATCATGCAAATTGTTGAAATATGTTGGCTTTTTTTTTTAAATTTTTTAATTGTTGTGAATTTGAAAAAAAATAATTAAATAATATTATATAATAAATTTAAAAATTTACTCTTAATTTATGTTATTATATGAACAAATGCATGTTATTATAAGGGAAAAATATATATTACTTTTATGTATATTAATTTATATAGAAATAATTATTTTTCATATAATAACATATACTATAAAATAGTAAAAAATGTGTTATTACATGAATCAATATACCTAAATTTAAAGGGATGTTGATTAAATTAAACATACATATTTATTCTTATAAAAAATATATTTTGTCCTTATATTAACACATATTTGCCCATATAATAACACATATTTGCTCATATAGTAACATAAATTAGAGATCAAATATGTGTTACTATTATAGCAAATATATGTTACTATTAGAACAAATGTGTGTTATTATCTTATAAAATATTGTTATTTTACATATATTCATTTATTTTTATATAATAAATAATTTTACACATAATGCAAGAGCAAAATGTGAGTTACTGTAAAAGCAAATATTAATTATTCACAAATATTTATTTATTTTTATAGAATTTTTTTATATATAATAACATATGTATTACATGAAACAATATACCTAGATTTAAAGAGGTTATGAATAAATTAAAAAATAATCTATATGTATTCTCATAAAAATATATTTTGCCCATATAGTAACACACATTTTTCTGTATAGTAACACAAACGGAGAGACAAATGTGTGTTACTATTAGAGCAAATGTGTGTTACCATCTTATAAAATATTATTATTTTACATATGTTTTTATAGAATAAATAATTTTTCACATAATGCAAGAGCAAAATGTGTGTTACTATCAGTGATGTAGAAATCGGCCTAGGCGGCCGCCTAGGCGCTAGGCAGCCCCTTACCGACCCGATTTCTGTAAAATTGGTCCTTCTAGGCGTTTTCGGGTCTAAGCGGCCCTAGGCGGTTCTAGGCGGTCTCTAGGCGGTCCTAGGCGGCCAAAATTTTTTATTTTTTATTTTTTTTAAATTAAAAAATTAGGCGGCCGCCTAGGCGGCCAAAAAGCACCCGACTACTGATTTGCGACTTCTACAACCTTGGTTACTATAAGAACAAATATTGATTATTCACAAATATTTATTTATTTTTATAAAAATAATTATTTTTTTCATATAATAACATATGTAAAAATAGTAAAAAGTGTGTTATTACATGAAATAATATACCTAGATTTAAAATGATTATTAATAAATTAAGAAACACATATTTATTCTTATAAAAATATATTTTGTAATAGCACTATTTAGGAGTAAATTAATTAGAATGTAATAGTGGTGAAGATGAATGATCTTTTTATTTATGTGTAATCTATTAATATATTTTAAATATAAAATAATCATGTATATATCAAGTTTAGAAGTTGAAAGATTAGTGTTCTTTATTAGGATGTTGGTTTAATTTTACTTTATATTATATTCAATGAATTGTTAATGATAATTATATATGTTTACAAATTTAGTAAGCAAAAATTTGGCAAATAAATAAGTTTCCAAAAAAAGAATAAGATTTTGTTATTATATAGTTATAGATATATATTTGGAAATTTTTATGGTAAAATTTTTTATGCAAGTGTTGCTCGATATTTATTTGATAAGATTTGTTGAGTTTTAGAAGTCAAATTTGATATACTAAATTTTACATACTCAATTTAATTTAATGAACTTTAGAATCTCAATATGATTCACTTAACTTTAGGCTCCATTTGGATGGATGGATTTGAAAATGAATGGATTTAAACAAAAATACATGTAAAAAAACATACATTTTAAGTTAGGAATTATAAAAAAATGAGAGAGAAGGGAAAAAATAAGAAAAATAAGAGATGTAAATGGATAGAGTGGAGAGATTTCAAATGACATGGGTTTGAAGAGGATTTAGAATTCCTTCATTTTAAACATAAAATGAAATCTAAGTATTTGTAAATTCATGGAGATGGTGTTTATTTGTGTGTGAAATACATGGATTTCAAATCCACCCATCCAAATGGAGCCTAATTTATTGAACTTTACAAGCACAATATTTATTGAAATTTACAATTCAATTTATTGAACTTTACCGGCACAATATTTATTTGATTTTGAGAGCCTAATTTAATTTATTAAGTTTTGAAGATCCCACTTGATTAATTTATAAATTATTTATTTATCTTATTTTAAAAGTCAAATATATTTAAATTCTTGATAAATAATAAATTAGATTTGATACTTCTCACGTAATTCACTCGCATAGCCTTTTAATTTACAATTAAATTTATTCCCCTATAGTTTTACAAAAGAAAAAATAAATTAAAGCTACACAATGCCAAGAATTCAGTAAGTGTGTTATGCATAAATTTAATATATTGAATTTGTTAAAAAAAAAATGTAAAAATATTAAGGGTTTTTTGATATAAAAGTAAACTAAAATCAACTTTAGTATGTTGATAATGTTATTTTTTACTTTATTTCAATTTTATAATGATTTCAATTTATAAATATAAAATCAAATAATGTTTTTCATTTTTCATCACACAAGACATGTTTATTGGAGCTACATATGCAAACCAACGGCATTTGAAGCTTTTAGTTAAGTCCGGTTAACTTGTCGAATCAGTATTACAAATTTTATAACGTTTGAGACTTAATATACAAGTAAAAGTTTCGCAAGGGACTAACTCTAAAATCGTTGGGACAATTTTGAAAATAATACATATTTTATAGGACCGTAAGTGAAAAAATTTTAAAGTCCGAAACACATTGTCAACAAATGAATGATTTTAACTCAAACTAAACAGTAAATATCCCCAGATTCGTGTGAACCTATATTACAGCTCCCCTTTTTTCCTATACAAGTTTCAGTTCATCAATTGCTACAATAATAATCCCTCGGCATTATGGAAATTCAAAGAGGCATTTTCATACATGTTGCATGAAATAATATGGCTAACCTGTTCGATTAGGTGTTTGGAAAACGATATTGTGCAGTCAGCCCGAAAGGCATTCAGATATTGTCATCAATTAAAAGTTCCTTTTCAGACAAGAGTTTTAGTTTCTGCGATACATACACAACAACAGAGGATTTCAATATATAAATAAATATCATAAAAAAAGTTGTATGATGTTTTTCGCAATACTTATAAAACTTGAGTATTAGAGTAATTTGCGAACGTATCATGTTTCATGTATGGGACACATATATTTATACGTATATGTATAGTTGTATGATTTAGTATCCATTTACTCTGTTTATTTACAGAAAAATTATACTTAGTCCTCACCCAAATATGTCCCAGAAACTGCGGTATGTTTCTACGTAATCTTGAAAGAGGAAAATGAAATGTGGGGTAATGCAGTATTTACCGTGATGTATTGATGTGGGTCATCAATACTCGTCGTACCAAGTACCACCTCCCTCCCTAATTTTTGTGTTAGTTTATGGCAAACTCTAAGCTGAGACAACACCAATATAAAATGTCAAAAAAATTCCATCTCTGAAACCAATAATACTAATTGATGACAAGGTAAAACAATTAACCAGAGGCTATACCTCAGATCTCGTTGCCCCACCGATTATGAAAACAAAAATCCGTGGTCCCATCTTCTTGAAACCATTGGATTCTCTTTTCATGGACAAATCACTGGAAGAAATATGATACCATAAGTTATGCATTTAAAGGTAATTATGCTGTATCTTATGATGGACTAATAATATCACAATGCGCACATGAGAGAGAGTGTAGCTGCTACCTTGAACATCCATCATCGGAGGAGTGAGATCTGGCCCACGTTGGAGTTCGTCTTGATCTCATAGAATGTGCAACGGAAGATTGACCTGCCCTAACTGATGCAGCAAGTGAGGATCCAGTGATCCTTTGGGGCCCATTAGTTGAAGGGCTAGGACTGTTCATGCAATGGTATTCATCTTTTGGCAATTCTCCTTTGCCCAACTTCTCAATTAACTCCTGAGAAAAAAACCAAGTCAATACTCAATTAAAAAATGACACCACCAAACATGAAATGAAGGGTATAATAGTTCCTGTATTGGTTGTGAAAGGATCCGATGAGCTTGCAAGGGTGGAGCCAAGACAAAAAAAATACGGTAGGCTACAACAAATACAGTATGAAAACGAGATCAAATATTTAATTTTATATGGGCTAATTAATAAAAATTAGTTTTTTAATAGATAAAAAAGAAAAAAATTCTGAAAGTTGGGTGGGCGGGAGCACATCCTAGCCATAGGGTGGCTCCGCCCGTGAGCTTGTATGACCTTACAGTGAGATATCTAGACCTCAAAAGAGTGGTGTCTTACAGTTAAACTCATCTTTCTGATTCTTGCATGAAAATAATGTTTCCTTACGATCATGCTCATTTTGTGAATTTTTGAATAAAAATTTTATGCGATGGGAATGAAAGCTGGATATATATCGCTCACTTCTGCAGATAAATGCTACTCCAGGAAAGGAAAAGAGTTGATTCCCAATTAATTTTATGCAAAAGATGAAGAAATTACAAATCAGTCTGCTTGAAGATAATCAAATAGTCCCTAAGATTGTTAGGTTGTAAAAGACTTCCTAAAACCATAATATAACTCACCCTAAAATGCAAAAAAATTACTAATGCAAAGTCCAGTAAAGCAATATAATCAAAATATCAAAAAGTTTCGAAGATTGTTGGGTTGTAAAACACTTTTTAAAACCAAAAACATCTTGACCCAAAATTAACAAAGTTTTATTAATCCAGACCATAAAGCAATATTAAACTCAAGAAATGCATGCATGTGATTTTGAGATGAACCTCTATAATGGGATAAAATCGGAATAGTGCCCATGTCTGTTCTTCCCCTGTTCGATCCTTTCTTATTGCGCGCTTCCCCTAACAAGAAAAAAACAACAATATCAACTGTTACTGCTCAGTTTTAGCCAATAGTTGATTCTTATAAGTTAAAAGCAAATAATCTAGTAAATGAATTTACCTTATCTGAATTATACTTCAGCGAAAATGTCTCTTTTGAAGCCATTCTTGAGTCAGATACCTCAATCAGTTTCATATTTTTCACAGCTTTCATGTCCGAGTCTGATAGTCTTGCCAACTGAAGAAGCATAAATAAATAATCAAGTTTAATTGGAGCCAGCACATCAGCGAGACCACTTCGAAGTGTCTATCATTAAATTCAGGTTGTCAATTTTAAAAAAAGTCCATTAGCAGAAACGAAGAATGTGAGGCATGCCAAACATAAAAATGAGCACATCTGAAAATCTAGTTAATTATGATCCCTTGATGATGATCATGATGATGAGTTTATTGAGTCTGCCAACATATCTAATCCATAAGCTCAAGGTGCACAAGCATCAAATACTCGTTTACCCCTTCAAATTTATACCCATAATTAGAATATGTGATATCATAATATATTAGAGCCACTCATCCACCTACTTCCAGGTCCAAGTTCCAGGCGTGCCATTTATGTTATTTAAGAGGGGGAGGGTTAGAAACCTGCATGAGTTTGTTATCCTCAATCTTTTCTGGATAGATAGAAGCATAAATCATCAAGAGCCGTAATTTATTTTCGCCCAATCCTTCCTGTAGGGTAAAGAAATAGTTACCATGAAAAAGAATCAAGAATGCACTTGCTAGTGGCACATCTAAATATTAAATTTTCACCTGCATTCTTATCAGAAATTTTCTTACTTCCTCCGGTTCTGCATCACCAAATACAAGGTCCTGCTCGAGTTGTCCAAGCTCTCGGAGACCCACATCACTGATTATTTTATTAAGTTTTTCAGCAATCTGATTTGCAGAGAAACAGATAGTTAGCATTTGCATGTTTCTGCGACCATCTGGATCACTTAAGCTTTCTTTATATTAGTCATCCTTAATTATGTATATATTTGTCAGAAGGAAAATTATATCTCCATACAACACTATAAAAGTAACATGGTGGATATCATTTCATTAGGTATCATCGGCAAGCTGCTTCTGACTGACTTTCAAGATTAGAGGCTAGAGGTATTTATCAGGTTAGATGGTAACAAATTAAGTGCTTAAGACAGTACTGGCCTACAATTGGAAGATATTGTGAAGGAAGAAACAACCTCAACATGGATAGAGAGTCTCTCCATCTGCTCAGTATACTGTGGCAAAGCTTGAACCACTTTCCAAAGGTCACTTGTTGAAAGTTCACTACCATCTCTACATAGAAGTAGATAGGAATATAAGAGATGATGTTAATTATATGACTATAATCACTTGAAAGTAGTGAAGCCATGATGAAGTCCATACTTCTTTTAAAGAAAATTAGGTTCTGTAAATTTCCGGAACTATATTATGATAAAATGGCAATAATTCCTGCATTCAGCATTGCTCTAGGGTCTAAAAGAGTTTTAAAAATGTAAATACCGATTATTTGCTGGACTGGCTAGGACACACATAATTTTGTAATTTATATATGAACTCTAGAAGAATAACATCAAGCCGTTCTGGTTCTATAAAACACACTAACATAAAAACTTAGTTGAACGCAAAAAAGAATCCAGCAAAACCAATAAAAGACGAAAGACATATTTGATCATGCCTAGGCAATTAATATACCAATTCTCCCATTGAAGAGTGAGAAATATGTAACACATTCTGGTATAATGTGCAGATTCAAAAGTTTTTGCATTTCATAATAGACAACTACGAGTGTATTTAAAATCACAAACCTCTGTTGCAATTGTGCGGCTTTATTTTTTGAAACAAAATTTGTCATCTTCTCGTGCAATCGTATACAAGCCTGAAAATCTTAAGGTGAGAAAGGTTCACATATAACATGTACCAAACCCAAAAACAAGTTTGCATATGACAGTATCGGTGATTACAAGGGTTAAGTGCATGAATAAATGAATACCTCTGCTATGTGAGAGTACCGGAGCTCAAGCCAAACAGGATCATGATCATCCAGAATCACTTCTTTTTTTTCAGGGTGGCCACCTGATTTGCTAGGAACCTAACACCCCATTATATATAATCAGAGGAGATTGGGGATCTAATAATAGAGTGTGTTGGGACTCAAAAGTCTACCTTATTCACATATTTATTTCCATCCAGATTGAGCAGATCATGACACATAGCATCATAAGTCCATTCATGAATGATGGGAGCAATCTAGAGCATAAAGCCCAAAATGAGTTCAATATCCATGTTAATGATAAACAATGAATTAGATTTACAGTATTATCAGATAATAAAACATGTGGCACCTGATCAACTGATCTGTCCACTATTAGTAATTCACATGTTTCTGTTTGGGGGAAGTCAGAGATGGATGATTTATATGTTGTTATGATGTTCCAAACTGCTGCAGCAAGCTTCGTAGAAACTAAGTCACGATACGTAGTGATTGTGGTGCCATCGATTCCCTTGGCTGCTCTATACCGTACAAAAGGGAATTCCTGGACAAGAAGTTGTTTAAAATAGTCAGCTCAATTGTGATAAAACAAGTAGAGTACCCAGCTATGTCATATTCTGTTTATTGTTCAAAGATCAACGATGAAGATGGTTTCAAAAATTCAAGAAAATAAATAATCCAATTTTACACACCATGCTGTATATATCTTGGATAAATATGAAGATTAGTTCATTTCATACCAATCAAATCTTTAACATCTAGATGTGGAGATGCATCTTATCGAGAAAAAGTAAATAAATAAAGATAATAAGCAATAACTATCCATTAAAATAAGTGTTGCCATAAAAGATAATCTTAAAAAAAATGTTGTGGGTATTCAAGCTAAAAACAACAGCAGTTAGCTTCAATATAAGACAAAAAGATAGTAGAGGAAATGAAAAGGAAAAGAAAACAAAGGACGCTTGTCTTATTGAATTAATAACGGTTTTTTTTTTCTTGAGGTAGAAAAATAGGTTGAGGGATATCAGTAAACCATAAATATTTTCCTTTTCGCACCTTTAATGATGCAAAAACGGTGGCAAGTCTTTTAGCCATTACATTCAAGCATGCATCAAATCTGCGAGAATTTTCAGCATCATCACCAAAGAGTTCTTCAAGTGATCTTTCTTGATCAGTGATGAATCCCTGGAAATAAAATTGCTATGCTGGTACAGTGTCTAGCACAGTAATAACTGAAACCATATAACTGGTTCTTCTCATAGAAACAAAGAGACAAGAACTCACATGAGCATGGCCTTATATACTCACTAGGCTAAGCTCGTCGTGGCTTGTCCTTAATATGTATGATCAAAATGTAAAACCCAGAATGAAAAATGGATTACCTGATTGTCTATAGAGATGTACTCAAAATTCATCTGCAATTTACCAATGCTTTAGATAAATAAATAAATTTCTTAAGTATGTGTAAGGTATTTACAGTAAAAAATATAACAGCAAACCTCTTTTAATGCACCGATACGTGGTAAAACGCTGGAATCATTCTTGATGCGAGTAACAAGGTCTTTTGTTACTGGAGAACTGAAGTATACAAATGCTCTGCAGCCACAGGAAAAGCAAGAGAAGATATCATGCAGTCAGACTCCATTGACGATAGGCGAGAGATTGGTTCTTGGGATAAGAAATATCTTTTAACATACTTCCTGTATAAAGGTTCTCTTCCCGACATGTCAGACAAGAACATGACAACACTGAAAAGGAACAAAAGGCTAAATAGTCAGACCCCATTATATATCGAGTTAGCTAAATAAAAGTTACAGATTCCTGAGAACAGACAATTCAAGTTACATAAGGGGAGGGATAGTTGAAGCTATACTGCAATACTAAACAATACTATCACATAGTAATATTGAAGGAATGAGCTTCAAATTAACTGTAACGACTAATGATACAATAGAAGAATTTGAAAAAGGGTGTCTTAAACTTGAACACAATATAACCTACTTTTCCTTGGAAGGTTGAATGAAATATATGGCATCCGCTGAAGGCAGGGGTTGCCTTCTTTTATACAGGCCTTCCACCACTGATAAAACGGATAGCATAATATACATATATCAGCATAAAGCTAAAAGATAAAATGAAGCTGTACAGAAGTAACTAAACAAGATACAAAAAGGACTTCATGTTAGACAGAACCAATCAATCAAACCATTTAACATCAGGAAAAACCGAGGTTAGGCTAACAAATTCACATGATAAAAAATAAGAATGAGAAGCTCTCTGGAGTGAAGATCTAGAACTTCACTAAATACTAAAAATTGGGATACATAAAACAATTTCATAAATCTCTATAAGCATCATTTTGTTGATAGAAGGGAAATTTGGTTGATGAGGGCACAGAAGTTTCACCATAATTAATATATAATACATAACTTTTGATAATATATGTTTTAAGAAATTGCTTACATGAAACTCCTTGGTCATAAATATCGGACATTTTGCATGAGCTTGACATTACTTTTACTGTAACTTTATCCATGATGAGTACCTAAACATAACGAGGTGGCTAAGAAGAGTATATTGCAATAACTGAATGGACAAGAAAGAAAACACAACAATTAGGAAAACAGTAGACTAACAATATAGAATAACTCATTTTCAAGCATAACTGCGCTTCTGAGCTTTAGAATACCGACTAAGTAACTAAGATATCTTGCACTCTCAAAATTGGTTCATATATTTAATATCATAAATTCTGTTAAAAAGATTCTCTTTCGTTTCTCAATTTTATCTTCAGGTCATGCAGAAATTATTAAAACCAAAAAAGTACATAATATTTCATGCAACTACTGACAAATATGAATAATTCACCTTATTTATATAATTACTTCTTGAGCCAGAGTCATTTTCTAAATTCCCATTATTATTTCATATAATTATGGAATTCCATTTTTAGTTTCCAAAAATTGAAATAAATTATATTTTTACGGAAAAAAAAAAGTATTAATGGTGTAAGTGACGCACTTTAATTTTCTAGATTGTCTAATTTTCATCTTGATATTTATGAAGATTAAACAAGCTAATATGATGAATCTTGCTTGAAGGCAGACCAGAATATGCTTGCATAATTTATTTATAATTTTACACATGCAATCATCAAGGCGGTAAATAATGAACCTAATTTAACGTGAGTAATCAAAAACAAAATCATCTTCCATACAAGAATAGATATTCCAAGCATGATAAAACCTCATGTGTCCCTTAATGATGGTAGTATCGTGCTGATGGAAAGTACCTTTCCCGATGATCTTGAGTCTCCTGATTTGGATGCTTGTATCAATTCATATAATAATCCTAAAAAGTAATTACCAAAGTGATCAATACAAATACTTGAACGGATAATACAGTAGTAAATATTCTTCATTAACACTCTCGTACAAAGTTGGACAGTAATGATATTTAAATAAAACTGTAAATAATTAATTAGCAAAAGAACATTCTACTGATGCAATCATGCAAATCAGCAATATCTGCAAAATACTCTTCAGTTTACGCAATGTATGAGTTCACTAGTCTTAATAAACAGAGCAGTCTTTCAAGTCAAAGTGCAAGGCGCTAAGATGGAAACTGCATAATCAGTTAAACAATGGTGCTCCTCTAACCACACCTCAATTATTAAGTCAGATCACAGACAAATCAACAGTCTTCTTCTGTATAAACAAGCAAATAATATGCACTTTGAAACTTTTTCAAACCTTCTAAGAAGAGACGATATATATCGATTCAAATAGTTCTCCAACAATACTACATGCTTAGTTGCGAACTAATATGGTTATCATCTCTTATTAACATAACAGTATAGCGACTCTAAATCACAATCTAAGGTGGAAAAAAAAAAAGAACTGTGCAAAGAAAAGACAGTGAGAAATACGCTCGCGAAGACTTACGATCGCGGCTGATTTGGTGGAAATGCTTGTACTCTCCGCCGTGGGAAGAGGTGTCGGAATCCGATAAAGGCATGCTGAGCAACAATTTTGCGACGCCGACGGTGAGTGAAGTGACGGCTTATTTTTGGAAAATCCGATTCTGTTGAAGAGAGAGGGAGAGAGACGTTGAAGTGGCAGAGACGTTTTGAAGGGAAAAGAAAAGATCGTTGTGCGTTTGTGGTGGCGCACAAACTGGTCCAGAGAGGCAAACTTTATAATATTTCATTTTCCACCCCGCATATCTTCCTTATTTGCAATCATCCACTCTTCGTTGACTCAATTTCTTCCATATTATTATTTGAATAGATTTTATATAAATAAATTTACGATATCATAATATAATTTTAAAATATTATACATTTAATTAAAAATATCAAAATTTTCATCAAAAATATCAAAAGTTAAGATCAATTAAAATTTATAACAATTATTATATAATATTATTAACCTAAATTTTTTATACTATTGATGAGATTTTTATACTCTAGATGGGCCAATTACGAAATGGTACAAAAATAAACACTATTTTTAAATTGGTACAATATGCAAAAAAATAACTCTATTATTCAAATTATATTTACACTTTATACAAAAAATTTGTATCTATTTGAAAATAGTATATTATATTTGTATTAACCTGTTATTATTTCATAATTGTTATTTATTATGAATTATTTTTATATAATATTTTATTTTATTATTTTAATCTTTTCAAAAAATAGAGTTTATCTGAAATTGAACCTATAGCAGACCTGCTCAATCATTCTTGCATTTATCTTTATGTTTTATTTTGTATGTGAATTTAGCATGAATATCAAAGTTTCCACATTGAACAAAACATGCACATTGATATTTAAATTTTGGGTAATTAGTTATTTTAGTTGGGAAATGATGCTTTTATGGACGTAATTGTTCAAAACTTCTCCATTTGTCTATGAACTGCCAAATTTAATTGTTAAATATTTAAAGAGAATCATGGGAGAAAAAGGTCAACAATCGAATCATACATAGTGTTGATTGGCTACTAAAAATAAGCAAAGTAAATTATAAGAAAAAGTAGCATGGGATGATATAATTTGGAGTGAGTTTTTTTGTACGAGATATAATGTGTATAATTTGAGTGAATTTTTTTAAAAAAAGTTATATTGCTATAACTAAAAGTTTTTTTTTTTAATTTTATTAATAAGATAATTTTATTATAATTTTAAAGGATAATTTTTAAATAAAAAATAAAATTAAGAATAATTTTTAATAATTAAAAAAATTATTAAAATTATATTTGAAATATGAGCTACACTTGCGTAAAAATTTCTACCGTATAAATCTTTTTAAAAATAAATTTAAAAAAAGTAAATGACGATCTTACCCAAACAACTCTTTTTGCTGACAACCTCGGTGCTGGCTTCTTACTTAAAGCTTATGGAATTAGCTTATATCATTTTCCCGTGAACCCATTAAATTACTAAACCATATATCATTTTCCCTGGCTAAAGTTCCGTTCTCATCTCTTCTTTTTTTTTTTTTTTTTAAGTTTACTTTTTTTATTTTATTTGTAAATTATGTATTGATTTGATAAAATTCAAGTAAATATAGTAACACACAATTTAATTTTATAGTAACACACATTCGATATTACAGTAACACACATTTGCTCTAATTGTAACACAAATTTGCTCTGAGTTTGTGTTACTATATGACCAAAAGTGTGTTACTTTAAGGACAACATGAGTTTTTATAAGAATAAATATGTGTTTCTTATTTATTCATCATATCCTTAAAATCTAGATATATTTAATCATGTAATAATATATTTTTTACTATTTTATATGTGTTATTATATGAAAAATTAATTATTTTTATAAAAATAAATAATACATTTGTGATAAACTAATATTTATTCTTATAGTAACATAAATTTATTCTTTATATTATATAAAAATATTTATTTTATAAAAATAAATAAATATATTTAAAAATAATAATATTTTATATGATAGTAACATACATTTGCTCTAATTGTAACACACATTTGCTCCTCATTTTGTGTTATTATATGGGCAAACGTATGTTACTATAAGGACAAAATAAGTTTTTTTAAGAATAAATATGTATTTCTTATTTATTCATCATTCTTTTAAATCTATGTATATTGAATCATGTAGTAATACACTTTTTACTATTTTATATGTGTTGTTATATGAAAAATTAATTATTTCTATAAAAATAAATAATATATTTGTGAAAAACTAATATTTATTTTTATAGTAAAACATATTTTACTCTTTATATAATATAAAATATTTATTCTATAAAAATAAATGAATATATGTAAAAAGAATAACATTTTATATGATAGTAACATACATTTGCATTAATTGTAACACACATTTGCTCCTCATTTTGTGTTACTATATAGGCAAATGTGTGTTACTATATGAAAAAATACATGTTTTTAAATTTAATCACTATATCTTGAAATCTAGGTATAATGATTCATGTAATAACAATTTTTTTTACAATTTAATATGTGTTATTATATGAAAAATTAAATATTTCTATAATAATAAATAAATATTTGTGACAAAATAATATTTTTCTTATAAAACACATATTTTTTTTCTTATATTATATGAAAAATTATTTATTCTATAAAAATAAATGAATATATGTAAAATAATAACATTTAATATGATAGTAACACACATTTTATTTTTCAGTAACACATATATAGTAATAAAATTTGAAACCAAACTTTTAAATTTGTAATATAATATTACTTGATTTTTTTTAACTAACACATTAATTTAGAAAATAAAATAGTTATGTGGCTAAAAAAAGAAAAAGGAAAGAAAGATTAGATGCAATATGCATATACCTATATAGCTGGGACGGTTAGGCGGAGGGGAGGAAACGCGAGAAAAAGAAAAAAAATTTAAAAGGGCATGAGCGTCTTTTTTTTTATTTTTAAGTTTATTTTTAAAAATTTCTATCTAGAAATTTCGTTTTTATCTTGAAATATAATATGTACCTACCTATGAAACTCCATTATCTAATACTAACTTATTTGGCGGGGCAATATTACTGAGAATCTTTTATGCACTGATTCAAATTCTTCTCTTTCTTTTTATAAAGAATTGTGTACACCTTAGGCATTAACTTGTAAAAATTAATATTATTGCTATAAAATTTAATACTCTCTTTATTTTAAAATTACTTTCACAATTTTTTTTAGGTGTTTTAATATTACTTTCACACCTTAAAAAAAATCATACTCATAAAAATCAATAAAATATATTTCTTCTGTCTCATATAAACTTGCAAGTTTTTTTTTTAATGTCCCCTGAGAACTTACAAGTCCAAAAGTAAAAATATTACTCAATACTATTACTCTTACAATATATACTTATTTACACTCAATGTCACTATTTTTTCACTCTTTTTATCCACTTTTTTAATTTATTGTTTATGAATTTTTATTTTATTGTTATTGATGATGTTTAAAACAAAAAAAAAAATTTAATTGGTGTGCACTCCTTTCCTTGCATATTGCTGTGGGACGGAGGAAGTATTTTTTTATTCAATTCAACTCTCATACTAAGGACATCTCCAACAATCCTTTAAAATGGAGAATACTCTTGGATTTAGAGTATTTCACATCTCCAACAATACTCTAAAAACCACATAGAGAATAAAGGATTACAAAAAATCCTCTATATTTGGAGTACTCCATCCTCATTTTGGAGGATGATTTTAATTACAATATTGTCATTTTCTTTTTCTTTCTTCTTTTCTTTTTTTACTTATGATATTTAATCATTATTTTATTAAGTGATTATTACACCATGAAGTAGTTTTTATTAAAAATTAAATTAATTATTATTTTTTCTTTATTTTCTTTCTCAAATAAAAATTAAAATATATAAATAATGAAATAATGACCCATACAAAATAAATATTACACAAATAAAAATATACAACAGACTTGAATTAGATGAAGTAATGAAAACACAAATTACTTAACCCTACAAGTTATTATTTGTAAATGATTATGATCCTATTTTATTTGTATGCATGCATGTATCTTCTAATATTTTATATAACATAATTTATTTTAAATATATAAAATTATTATTTTTTAAATATCTCAACACCATTTAATTTAGTTGAAAAAATTAATTTTATAATTTAATAATATATTATATAAATTATTAATTATTTAAATGTATTAAATTAATTAAAAGAAAGAAAAAAAATTAAAAATATAAAAATATAGAGCGTTATTGTTGGAGTAATTTTTTGATATAGAGTACTCTATACTCTAAAATGGAGGATAGAGTACTCCAAAATAGAATTAGTTGTTGGAGATGCCCTAAGAGTGAAATGAAATTATTAATTTATCCATTCAAAACATGCATATTTTGAACGGATATATGATTATCATTTAAATTAAACACTCTCTAAATTTTATTTTTTAATATATGTGTCAATTTATATATAAAAATAATTTTAAGATGGAGGAAGTGTAATTCATGGTCATGTACAAAACAAAACTCTTCAACAATTTTATTTTTAAAAGATAATATATTGAACAACTTGTGTTGTTAGGATTTACAATCTATCACTTTGTGTGGGTCGAAATCCTAATTTATTCCAACATTGTGACTCAATTAGGATCAATTCATGTCCATCAGCTCGTCGATTTTTGCAGTAGTACCTATGCAATTCTTGAGATCTCCATCAGCTGCATGCCTAGATTCCGCTGTACTTACGTCACGCAATCCGCTCATATTAGTTTTTTTTTTTAAATATTGTATTTTTTATTAATAGTTATGAAAATATGATAATTTTTAAGGGTGTTATGTTTTTAAGCAAAAACGTGATTGGTGCTCACGTTTTAACAGGAAACGTGAACCGAGTTCACGTTTTATGCTTGAGAAGTCAACTCTGTTATCTGTGTGAAACAGCCGTTAGATAACGTGGGAAAACGTGAATCGAATTCACGTTTTACCCCAACAATCATGCAGCCATATAACCCTAAAATATATATATTAATCACATGAAGTGATAGAAAGTAACTTTTGACTCCTTAAAATTAGTGTATTTTCTTGTACTATTAATACTTTGTTTGCATGCATTTAATAATGGTTTTTTTTTTTAAATATTGTATTTTCTACTTTTAGTAATGCAATCCACGTGAAGGTTTCTGAAATTATTGAAGAAAGCTATTTTTTTTTTAATATTATACTTTAACACTTTGTTTAAGTTTTTGTGCATTGTCAATATACACATTTACTTTGTTTCTAGATGTTGGAGAAAGAATAAATGGGTTTAAACATATTTTATTTGTAGTGTGCATGCATTTTATAAAAAACTTAACTACAAATTTTTTTTTTATTAAAATGGAACAGAAGGCTTGACATAAAAATTCATGTATGGAATTGTGTTATGGGTTATGATATTCTATTAAAGTTAAGATAATAATTTAATAAATAAATAAAGTGGCATTTGCCACTAAATTTTACGGAAATGTATATAACATTATATATACATCATTTCATCTATAATAATAAAAATAAACTTTTTTTTGGTATTAAGCTATATGACTTTTTTTTATAAATAAATACTACTGATAAATATTAAATATTATTGACTAAATAAAAAAATTTACACATAGTGCACAAATTTCAAAAGAAACATATATTCAGTACTCCCTCTGTCCACCAAATTATTTTTCACTTTTTTTTTGTTTGTCCACAAAACTTTTTCTCATTTCCTTATTTGGAAATAACCCACACTCACAATAAAATTTTGGGCCCTGCAATACTCTTATTTTTCCCTTACTTTATCTATCATTTCAATATAATATTACTTTTTATTAAATCTCGTGCCCACAATGAAATGGAAAAAAAATTCATGGACTGAGGGAGTACTACTTATTTTATTTCTTATATTTAATTTAAAAAATATGTGTGTATTTTATAAAAGTAACTATAAACTAATTTTTTTGGTAGTCAAATTCATATAGAGTATCTAAATAGCATAAATGTATAAATTCATTCAAAAAAAAGTCATATAGCTTAATATCAAAAAAGTTTATTTTTGTTATTATACACTTTTTTTTTGTATGAATTTATGCACTTATGCTATTTATATACTCTGTATGAATTTCACTACCAAAAATATTAAGTTGTAGTTACTTTTATGAAATACACACATATTTTTTTAAATTAAATATAAAAAATAAAATAAGTTGTAGTTTAATGAATATATGTCTCTTTTGAAATTTGTGCACTGTGTGTAATATTCTTATTTAGTACTATTGTATTTATCAATAGTAATTATTTAAAAAATAAGAGTGCGTGTAAATTTTAAAGTTATACTTAATCAAAGAAAATAATTAAAAAAACAATCTATTAAGTACATTATTTTTTTCACATCGTCATTTTAAATGTCTATGATGAGTTCTGGTCCCACATTTTGTTGGACGTTTCTCTCTAGCACCACGACCAAGCCGTTCGAGTAGTCTTTCACGTCTGACTGCAAGTGTTTTTTATCTTTAAAAATCATCCCTTTATGCAAAACTCCTTCATCAGCATCGTATGTTAGATCGCCACTTGAAATGCCTACAGAGTCAACAGGTACATCATCGTAAGCCGCTGAGAAAAATGGCACTGACATGTAATTTGGATGAGGTGCCACTCTTGGCATGGAATGACTTGGTGCCACCGTTGGGGTAGAAGTATTATTAGCATTATCATCTGATCCTTCATCCGAACTTTTGTCATTGCATCCATATCACTTCCTTCAGAGCCAGAAGGATTGTTAGCTATACCACTATCACCAGGTATGTCAACTATGGTCACCGGTTTCATCTCCCCATGTACTCCAAGCATTGTTCGTCACGTGTGACGCCTCATTCAAAATGTCATGAGTAGACCCGGATGGTCAATTGTATTCATCTGGCCATGGATCCCATGCATTGTTCGTCACTTGTGGAACCTCATCTGGCCATGCATCCCATTGATCCTCATTCCTACCGCCAAGACCACTTCCACCAGATTGATAGTGTTGATCTTCCGATGCATGGAACTGATCCAAATTCTCAGCTTCCACTATTAGTTCCACCGAATCATTTACAGCATTTGGATGAAAAAAGTAACTAAGATCATTGGTGTTATTTATAGGACAAGTAGTCGACATGCTCTCGTTGTATATTACAGAGGACACATTCAAGGAGTACACATTCAAATCGAATCCAGTGATCTCAGATAACACATCGAGTATATCGTAAAAATTAATTGTACGATCAACTCGTCTTGCTCCGACAATGGACCCAAAAGATCATACGTAAATTCCAATATCGTGATAGGTTGACATCTATTAAATAACATAAGACACATATTAATTCTACACATATATATATATAGAATAAACTTACATTATATATTTCATCTATAATAATAAGAATAAACTTTTATATTTTTTCTATAGTTGAAAATTTCAAGTATTATTGAAAACTAGTATTTCTCCCGTGTGATGCACGATTTAAATTTTTATTATGTATATGTAATTAATATAATGTTACTTTATCCATCTCATAAAAATTTGCATACTTAAAATTTTTCTTTTCTTTTAAAAAATGTATTTTTAAATAAAAATATTGACATATAGGTAAATATGTTTAAAGTTTTGTAAGTATGCATCTAAATCGACATTTTTTTATAGTAGTGTGTAAATTGATGTGAGATATTCAAATAAAAAAAATGTACTAATTCTTCATGAATGAAAGTACTATCAATAAATTGTTATTCAAATAAGTAAATTGACATAAAACATTGTTGTGTTATAACTTAATTTTATTCTTAATTATAAATCTAATAATATTGTCATGTAAATAAAATTGAGTATATTCAATATAATGAATTAAGATATAACTCATGTGGATTAAAATTGAAATACTACATAAAAGAAAAAAAAAACTTATTAAGCAATATTTGACTTATATAATCTCAATGAAAAATGTATACAGTAATAAGTTATTTTTACCACCAAATGATGAATATTTTTCAACTCTTTCTTTTGTTTCCAAATGCTGGTATTAGGTGGACTCTGACCAGACACATCTTCAAAGCCAATTTAGATTTTGAGGAATTATTATGTTTCATTATTATGAGTAAAAAAAAATATAAAAAAAAATATCATTTTGATTTGGTTAAAAGAGAAATTAAATTATGACATGTACAAAATAAGAATTAATATTTAATTATTTATGAATTATGATTGTTGATAGAAAGGTGAATGCACTCATGTCATTTAACTTTAAAATTTATAAGTCATTTTTTTGAATTTTTTATATGTATTTAGTTTTGAAAAAATTATAAAATAATACATAAACACTAATTATAAATTACTTTTGTACAAAACAAAATATCTAAATAAATATGTTTAATTAATTTATAAATATGATAATTTTTTGAATTAATATATAAATATCAATTTAAAATGAACATGATGATTTCTTTTTCTAAAATTTGGGAGTATATATGTGTGATTGCGTCTAACAATACGCGCATGTTTTGTACCACAATGATAGTGGTGTATAGTAATAGATTAAAAATAGAAATATTAAAATTTATAATTATAATTATAATTAGTTATAAATTGTGATTATGTTACACTCTTTTCTATAAAGACCGTAAATGACGCCAATATGCATCAATTAATTGAAACGTTCCTAATATATTAATGTAATTTAGACGGGAATTTGCACAAAAAATTATTATTCTGTTTATAAATATATATATATATATATATATATATATATAGATTACATGATAAAACAATATTTTGAATTGAGAATTGAAAAGTTATATGCATATCTAGAACCTGGGAGGGCATAATATCAACAATACAGAAATTTGACTAACCTTTATTTTGAAAGTTGTATGCATATCTTGACCTTGAGAGGTCATAATGTCAACAAAATATATAATCACTTCACAAATTTGACTAACCTTTAATTTTTGAAGGTGTTATGATTGCTTTACTTCTCGATTGAAAATTTCCTCCAATTATAAACTGCAAAATTAACATAAAATGATTAAATTAAAACATCAAAAAAATCATATGTTTATTGCATAAAATTAATAAACCTTGTAATTTTTGAACAAGTGTTTTGATATCTTCTTGGTGAAAATTGTCACCCACCAACCACAAACTGCAAAACAAAAATAAAACATATTATTACATTAAATTGTTTCAAATAATATAAATATATAATAAAAAATTTAAAATAAAAAAATACATAAGATACTTAATCGCTGCAGTGAAACATGGCTTGGTTGCTGTAAAATATGGTGGAGTATATATTTCCTTAAATATTATTGAGGGTGGAGTTTATATTATTTTGTAAAATTTGATGTATATGCATGCTGAAGAAAGATGGTGAGTGAAGTATATAAATTGTGGGGGGGGGAGTGGAGTGAAAAGTCTGTATGTTAAGTTGTGCATTTAAGAACCCCGGCCATTAATGTGAAAACAAAAAAACATCATTATTAACTTGAAAACTGAAAATACTGTAGAAAAAGGAGTCAAAATTGATCAATATTCACTCACAGACTGCATAGTCACGTGGGGGTGTTGGCCAAGTGGGTGGGGAGGGAATCCGAGAAAATACAATATTTAAAAAAACCCATTATTAAATGCATGCAAACAAAGTATTAATAGTACAAGAAATACACTAATTTTAAGGAGTCAAAAGTTAATTTCTATCACTTCATGGGATTAATATATATATTTTAAGGTTATATGTCCCACGTCATCTAATGGATGTTTCACACAGATAACGGAGTTGACTTTTCAAGCATAAAACGTAAACTCGGTTCACGTTTCCTGCTAAAACGTGAACACCGATCACATTTTTGCTTAAAAACGTAACGCCCTTGAAAATTACCGTATTTTCATAACTATTAATAAAAAATACAATATTTAAAAAAACCCTCATATTATATATATATATATATATTTATTTATATTATAGAAGTTATAAAATCAATCAGAATGTTCAATTTCAGAATTCCTATATTCTCATCATCTCTGGCATAAAATATTAATCTCGATCTTATATTTTAAGTATTTTAATGGGGGGAACACATGTGGGTCTGATGCAACGATACGCATTAAAAGGGGGTCAAAAAAACTTTTAGAATTTACATACAAGTCTAAACTAAAAAAGTAACCCCACTTTTAATTAACAGTATTAAAGCAACAAAAAGCAACCGAAACATTCATTGCTATGCTTGAGACTACTCTACTCTATGAGTAATAAAAAATTATTCATTGTGTAAAAAGGTGAAACCAGGATATCAGCAAATATAAAATAAAAACGTTCAAAATAAGGGTTTCCGTGAAAGAAGATTCAAAGAAAGGATTGACATTGCAAGGGACAACGGGAAATTCCCTTTTCAACGTTCGCTGGTAAGGTCTCTCTATTCTGTATATTAATTTGGGCATGCATTTCGTGAATTTTAAATGAATAGCAAACAGAGGCGTTTGCGTCTGCATCTGTGGGGTACGTAGTGGGTAGACGCGACGGTGGTCAAAGGCTTCTAGGGTTTTTTTTAAGAACCATCCTTTAAGACCGATTAAATAAATTGTCGTCGCGCCTAAATGTTTGTGTAGTTGTTTCATTCTCTGTGTTTTGTTTAGGAGTTGCGCTGCAAGGGGTGCGTTTTTACAGACTTATCCAGTTTGCGTGCATTGGTTATTGGTGAAACATTCGAATAGGAAGCCTATATATCAATATCAATTGCAAAAACACAACACCCGATTAATTTTGTATTCATTAGAAGCCATGACAAACATATTTTTTCTTGTCCATGTCCTGCCAGTGGTCCTTCTGTAGAATGGTGCATATATGTCAATTCGTTTTTTGCATTCGAGGGAACCGTGATTTGAATCTCATATTGAAAATATGTTCACGAACTGGATACCTACAGGTGCAACGGTGGATCATGGGAAAATCAAGAAAACAAGATGAAGGGGTAGATTCGAACAACAGAGATCGGAGGCACAAACATAGGACGACTAGATGGAGGATTCAGCAGGGTATGCTGTGTTGTTTTGATTAAATTACAATGTCCAGTAAACTGCTAATCACATATACTACACAATATCAGTTATATTTAGATAGGTGTTGGATTTGATGTGTAATGTAAAATGCGATGTTGTTCCAATGATCATGTCCTAATGACGGTATAGTGTACACAAATTACGTGTGGGACATATAAAGTATGAAGCCCAATATAGATAGATATGAACATTGCGTATGTGGTAGACATAAGCATATCTGTTACCACACAATGCACTGTTGTTGCAGGCTAAAATATGTATTTATCCTTCAATATAGTAATGTGTTTACTACATTAGACTCTACGATTAACATTGATAATTAGGGTAGCAATGATAGGCAATTTAGTATCGGTCCATTCTGATATAGATATATGTGGAAATGATTTTATCGTTTCATGTAGATATGGAAACAAATAGGGACTGAAGAAAGAGGGTTCGCGGTGAGAGTGCTTCAGGCAAGTGGGCATCGATTGATACAGGGAACGGATACGAGGCTAATCCTGGGGCGTGCTCGCAGTAACTTGCAAGTTCTGTAGACTGCGGTATGGTAGTGTGCCATGTGATGGAGAAGGAATTCAAGCCGCAGACCACGCAAAAGAAAGTTTTTTCAGCGAATGATGCAGGGGGAATATAGGAAGAAAATAGTGGAGTGGTTTGTGGATGGGGACACAGCTAGTCATAGCACATATAACTAAGGAGTTCGCATCCCTTTGAGTGCGATTAAGTATTTTGTTGTACACATGATGTATATTTTGAAATGTTGCCTGAACATCTAAGTTGACAAGCGCTTTATTTTGTCTTGCAAATGGATATGGCAAATGGACTTTGCTTGATGACATGTTGATGTGGTAGGGTAGTATGCAGTGATTACTGACTGTTTTGAGTGTGTATAAGAAGCATAGTTGTTTGGATCATTGTAGTGTGGATAGTTTGCTGGATTTCTGTGAAGTTATGTAATATCTGAGACGTGCCTGAGTGGGTAATTGTTATTGTATATGTCACGAAAGTGCCAGATCTGCATTATTTACTACTTGGTATAATGACAAAAGCGATAGTATAATTAACTTTGCTTAATTATTGTAATAGGTCTATTATACTATAGTATGTACGTGTGATGTGTAACTGGGCATGCATGAATGCACCCCAACATGTATATAATTTCTTCAAATTGCCTGGTAAGCAGAAAGGGTATGCCCATAATCTTGAATGCTATGTTCTTTTGATAGAGATTTTGTGTTTGGAGAATGATTTAGATAGAGTTAAGTTGATTTTTGATAAGTTTAAAAGCTAGGGTTTTTTAATGAGGGAGGGTTCGTACCGTGATGATAAACGCGTTGCGGAAGGCAAGGAAAGCTGAGTTGGTTATGAAATTGATGCACAGTAAGATCGGCATTGGGTACGATAGGGTACGTAGTGTTAAGAAACGTGTAAAGTTTCAAAATTTGGTAGAGAGATGAAGTCATTTATCTGCTGAGATGAAGTTTTGGTTCATATTTTATATTTACTTTTAACACCAGTAAGTGTTTCATTCTAAAGTATTAGACTTCATATTATAAAGTGATAATTGCAAATTAGTTGCACAATAAAACTATTTGACTAGCGACATAGAGATATTCTTGAGTTATTTACTACTTGGTATAATGACAAAAGCTATAGTATAATTAACTTTGCTTATACTATCTTTGTTTAATTACTATAATAGGTCTATTATATTATAGTATGTACGTGTGATGTGTAACTGGGCATGCATGAATGCACCCCAAACATGTATATAGTTTCGTTTGTTTGGATTAAAGTAGCAGGACAATTGAATTATATCATGATGAAAGGCCAACTTATTGTGCCCAAAGGTAATTTTTCATCATGGATGATATAATCAAATAACCCTATAGCGTAACAATCATTATAGAAAACTGTACAAAGCTTACGTTGAAATTGTAACTGTTCATACTAATTGATTTCTGTGAATATATTCAACATATGTTGTCCAATCGCACCGCAATGTCTACGGTTTTTGTAATATAACGAAATGGAATACCATATTCACGCATTCGTAATAGTATTTACTATTACGAATGTGCCTCAAGGAAATCATCTTCGTTTGTAGCATATCATACAACAACCTCGGGACATTATCCTCTGTATCTGGAACCAGCATATCAGTGGTTTTTTCCTCGAGTTGCTTTTCATGTACTACTTTGTGTCTCAGTTTCCTTGGTTCCATCACAAGATTGACTTTGCTTAAAATTAGGTCTCAATCCATTTAAGAGAACTTCACTTCTATCCACAGACCGGGAGCCACCATCAAAGGACTTTGATGTCCCTTTTGCATGTTTCAACACTATATTGCTACCAAACGATCTTAATTGAAATGATGGTGATCTCTTGGGTAAAATTCCATTGGAAGTCAGTTTGGAAATGTTTTCAGCTCCACCAAGTGACTGGCGACGTGAAGAATGCCCATTGCTCGAGCTTCTTTCATTTGATGTACCACGAGTTAATGTGTTTGGTGATCTCAAAGTCTCTTCAAGAACTTTCAGACATAGCTGATACTTTTCCTGGGAAATAAATTACATATTATTTCAACGTCAATTCAAGTTATAAAAAAAGATTCTAATATTATGTGCATTGTTGAGACCTCGACCTCGTCCCCAACCACGACCTCGACCTCGGGTCGATCCGCGGCCCCCACTCGCCTCATTTCCTTTCCCACGTTTATGGCCTCTAGAGTTCCTCCGAGTAGCATGTGCCTCAGGCACAGCTTGTGAGCCAACCGGTCTAGTGTTGTGAATTTTCATCAACAATTGGTTGTGTGCTTTTCTGCGACTAGAAGTGCAGAAATGAGCTCGGTGTGTGATTGATACTCTTTGGCCCTGTACTGCTACTGGAGTACAAGATTACTAGCTTGGAAAGTAGAAAGAGTTTTTTCAATTAACTGTTCATCAATTATTGTTTCTTTGCACAGCTTAAGCTGAAAAACAATGCGATGTAAGGCGGAGTTGTACTCTGTTACAAATTTGAAGTCTTGGAAACGAAGTGTTATCCATTCATATCTGGCTTCGTGGAGGATCACATCGTGTTGTTGTTGGAATCGATCCTGGAGAGATTTTCACAATATCGATGAATCTTTTTCAGTGAGGTATTCGTTCTTAAGATCTTTGTGGAGATGATGTCCTAAGAAGACTAGAGCTTGTGCCTTTTGGGCAGGAATGGATTTCCACCCTTGTGTGGTGGTGTCGGATAAGTCTTTTGAAGCTAGATGGATTTCAACGTCTAGAGCCCATGTCAAATAATTTTGGCAATCAAGTGCCAATTTATTAAATTCACATTTGGTGATATTTGACATGTTATTGCTACAAAGAAAGAGAATTAATAAATTTAGATTTATTATTAATTTGTAGCAATTAAATAATTAAGGCTCAAGATAAAATGCTAAGACAAAATTAATAATAGGGGGTATGTAATAAAGGATTGAGTGTATGACTTTATGAGACATTTATTAATGGGACTTTGGGCCAAAAAATAATTATTGGATAAGGCCTTAAAAAAAATTTGATGATTTGGGCTTCATAATATCCTTATGAATTTTATTAATGGGACTTCGGGCTCAAAATTAATTATTAGGATCAAATTAATTAGGATTAACTAAATAAAATTGCCCAATCAATTAATTAAAAAAATGGCCCGAAAAGAGATTTTTTTTTTTTCGTTAATAAAGGGTTCGGCCCCTTCTTTTAAAAAAAATAAAAATAAATTAAAGCAAGCCCATCATGCCAAATTCAATAGGATTTTTTCTTTTTTTTAATGGAGCATGGGCGGTTAATATTGACCAGGCCATTTTTAATAGGCAAGCCCATCAAGCGCATTCCAAAAGTTCAGACGACGATTTAGGTTAATATTGACCAGGCCTTTTCACTGCCGTCAGAAAACCCAAAATAATCGCAGAAAAAATCGGGGCAAAAATGTGTCATCGCCGCGGGCTGTTGGCGTCACGCAGCCGCCGCCGCCGCCGCGAGCGCACACAGACGGCCTCGCTGCTCGAAAAATGCAAAGTACAGGCGCCGTGCGCTATCATTCGTGAACGCGCAGGCATCATCGTCATGCCATTGCGGAGATCGGGCATCGCGCCGTTGCAATCGCCGACGCGGAGTCGCGCAGCAGGGGCCCGCCGTTCGTGGACCGGGGACCGACGATTCGCCGTCTTACACCCGGAGGCGCCGTCGCGCACAGTCTCCGGCGGTCGCGTAGCCGCCGTCGCAGCGTAACAGCGCTGTCGTCTTCGCGCAGCGCCGCGGAGGGCAAAGTGCCGTCGCGTACCCGGAGGCGCCGTCACCCTCAAGGGCGGAGGCTCCGTCACGTACATGCCGTCCGGTCGCTTCAGGGACCGACGGTATCGCGAAATCGGAAATCGCCAGTAGGTACGATTCGGAATTTTCGATTGAAATTCTGGAAATCGATTTAGATTTTTGGGGTTTAAGAATTTCCGATTCGATTAGGTTTTCTGGGTTTTTGATTTCGGAAATTCGTTTCGAAAACGAACAGATTTGGTTTTGTTAATCGAAATTGGGTTTCGAAGATTGTGGATACAGGGGGTTTTGTTAAGCAAAATAGTAGCAATTCATATAAACATGTATACGAAAAGCATAATCGATCCAGTAGAATAAAAAAGGCATAATACACATACCTAATCCAGCAGATAATTCAATCATAATATGCAATATCATGAAACGGTACGAATTCAATCCGTAATAAGACATATAATTGCAGATAATTAAACAATATAATCGAATCCATAAAAAGACTCGAGTAGATTATAATTATAAACAAAATTACTCCTTGAACTGATTATAAATCAAGCAAAAACAGCATACTCAAGGAAACACGAATTCTCATACAATCTGTGGGACATGATATTAATAAAATTTTCAGATTAATGATAATCACAAAACTTACGGTTTCAACAATTTATTAAAATTAATCCCGAAAGTGATTTGATCCAGAACAGCTTGAGCAATCCTCTCTTGAATCCTATTCCTCGTAGAGACTCGTGCTGATAACGTGTTGTAATCGAGAGAAAATCGTAAAGCGTAAATAAATAACACAGGATTGTTAACCCAATTCGTCACAAAGTGACTACACCTGGGGGCGACCAAGCCAGGAGAATATAAACTATAATCTGCCATCAGAGTGTTTACAATATGGAAGCATCTGAAATATAAGGGTGTATGATACATTATATAGAAGTACCTAATTCTAACATCTAAGTCTATGAGCCTAAAGCCTGGATTATAATCTAATATTATGTCCATTAATAATATAATATATTATGAGAATATATTATAATAATTTTTTGGTACAGTGATATTTTGATAGTTAGATAGTTGACAAATTATAGATCTTCTATTATATTTGATTATTATTTTTTGGGATTTTTTTAAAATTATGTAATCAGTTCTGATAATGTATTAGAATATATGTGAGATGAAAAATTATAGATCTTCTATTATATTTGACATTTTTTTGTAGTATATTCATATTTTTAATTCATTAAATTATTATATGCAGATTTTTTATTTTTTTATGCATATGCAAAAAATGCATATGCAGAGTGAACAAAATGCATATATAAAAATAACTTTTGAATATATAAATATAAAATTAAAATTAGAAAAAAAAGAGAATTTTTTTTTTTGAAAAAATAATATTAAATATTAAAAATGAAAAATATAAATTCTGGAAAAAAAAGAAAAATATAAATTCTGAAAAATTTTAAATTAAAAATTAAAAAAAAAAAAAAAAAAAAAAAAAAAACAATTGAAATAGTAAACTGAATAATAATAATTTAATAACATTTGAATTCAAATTTTAAAAAATCAACATAACAAATATTTGATGTGTAAAAGTGAGTGTATGAAAATTGAAAATAAACTATTGGACTACTTTTGCTGTGCACGGTTATTAAGAAAAATAGATGTTGATGTGTAAAAGTGAGTGTATTAGTATAAAAAAATATTTAATTATTAAAAAAGTACTTGATGTGATGTGTAAAAGTGAGTATATGTGTATAAAAAATAAAAATAATTATTGTAAGTTTTCCATTTTAAGTAAGTAGACCATTTATTGTGGACGACCATTTAAGGCAACGTGGACCATTTATCGTGGACGAAGGGAGTATTTGTGAATTAGTCTTAGCAGCAGCCACCTGCAGCTTCTCTGCATGTGTGTCAGCGTGTCGGTTGCCTTTTTTAATTGTGGGAACCACTTTTAAATCTTTTGTTAACTTGGGATTTTTTTGGGATGTTTCTTGCAGTTATGATGTTACGAGCAATGATTTTAAAACCGAACCGGCCAGTTCAACCGGTTGAACCGGGAACCGGCCTCGACACCGGTCCGGAACATGCTTAAAAATCGTTTTGGGGGTTGAATCGGATTGAACCGGTCAAAAACCGGTTCAACCGAAAAAACCGCCCGAAACGATTGAACCGTTTAACCAGAGAAGAGACGGATTTTTCCGGCAAACAGTCTCGGCGCCCCTAGGCGGGCGAGGCGTGGGAGGAGGCGACGTGGCCGTGGACGGCAGGGGGTGCGTCACGTGTGGAAGCGCGAAGGCGAGGCTGTCTGATGTAGCGCACAGGCGTGGGAGGAGGCGGCGGTTGAGGTGGAGGAGGCGGCGTGGCCGTGGACGGCACGGGGTGCGTCGCGTGTGGCAGCGCGGAGGCGAGGCTGTCTGATGTAGCGCACAGGCGTGGGAGGAGGCAGCGGTTGAGGTGGAGGAGGCGGCGATGGCTGGCCGCTGAAAATCAGTGGAGTAAGAGAAGAAGACTACAAGAGTATAATAGACGGTACACTGTGGATAAGTGGGTTTCTGAAATTTTAGGTTTCGATATAGGTTTAATGGGCCATTAATGAAATTTTGGCCCAACTTTCTAATTTTTTTATATGTGGCCGGAGAGTGTTGAATGAATTGTGGAAGATAATTAAGTAAATATAATTATCAAATTATCTTTAAAAAAAAGAAAAATGATTCTATTGTATTAATTTAATTTTATAAGTGGATATTTATTTTATTTAACATAGAAAATATTAAAAAATAGGTATAAATTATTTTAACGGTTGAACCGCCGATCCAACCGGTTGGACCGGTTGAACCGTAAACCGGTGCCTTGTCCGGTTTGATCACCGGTCCGGTTATGAAAACACTGGTTACGAGTAATCATGTTTTGTAATTAATTCTATAAAATATTATGTTCATGAATTTTTTCTTGATTATATATTTTGATATATTCTTGATTTTCTTTTAACATACTTATATAATAATAAAATTTTATAATTTCAAATCTTACAGACTAACGTAGATGTTAGGACATTCATATTCTAAATATTGTGTGCATAAGATAACTTCAAATTATATATATGTATAGATTTATATTATCGAATAAATTTATAATAAAAAATATATATCAGATACATTATAAATAAATATATAGATAAATTATTGATACACTTATATGTTAAATTCAAGAAAACAAGATTTATCGATTCACATCTTTATATAAAGCTTTAACCCTTAAATCAAAACCCACACAACATTTCAATTCTTAAATTCAATTTTTTACAGTGTAAGTTATTTACTCATTGTGTATGCATTGTATTGACCGTAATTTATTTACTTGAAAGTTATTGTGTATGCACACCATAAGTTATTTACAATTCTAGAAAAAAAATGTTCTAGATGCTACAATATTGTGTACGCGTTCTGCATTTGTACATATTTTAATTACTTAATTAATTTATTACAATATTGTGTATGCACATGTATATACACATATTTTTTAATTATTTAATTTATTTACTATAGATCAACTGTATAACATTGTTTAGATTTTAACACTAAATTGATTAAATATGTATTGTACTATAGTTATTATATTGATATTTTTCACTTTATTTTTTAAGAGTACGACGTCACAATAATTTCTAATATCACTCTTGGAAAGAAAAGTTGGACAATATAAACTAAGATTGCAAGGTCATGGATTGTGATGTCTAATAACTCCACTAAAGTGAAGTTATTTTTTAATTTTATCTTGATTGATGAAGAGGTAAGTAACTTATTATTTTGATTGTATAATTTTGATTTTTTATAATTTACATATAATTTTTTATTTTATATATGCAATGGACCTTTTGTGTCTCGCGATGACAATAAATAAAAGTTAGGGACAATTATAGTTGACAATTGGTATATACTTACTCAAGTCTATATTTACATATAGACAATTATATATTGCAATCTCGAGATTAAATGGAAAAAAAGATTAAAAAATTATTTGTCTTGACTCCAAAAACAAATCAAGCAAGTATATTCAAATGTAGTTCACAAGAAAGTGTTTTGTAATTATTAATATTTATCTTATTCGAGTGACATCTATTTTTGAAATTATTAATATTTTAATATATAAATACATTATCTCTTTATCTTTAATTTACAATTCCATTTTAATTGAGTTTTATATATAAATTGAATTTCAGTTCAATGTTAATTTTTATAAAATAAATTATCTACAAAACACGGAATTTACATAATATAATCTATATAAAAAATATTTTTGTTAATAAAATACACGAGTTTATTTACTAAGTATATATATATATATATGTGTGGAAAATAAATTTATTATAATTTATTCGTATATTTTTATGATTGAGTAGATATAATATATTTTTAATTAAATTCGTATATTTATTAACAACATAGTGTTACATAATATTTATATACATAATATATCATTAAATTTTTACATAATATAATATATTCGTATTTTTTTTATAATTGATTCGTATATTTATTATAAATTTATTATAATAGATTTGTAATATTCTTTAAATTTGATTCGTATTATAATACTGAAATCAATACAAATAAAAATAAATACTACAAATCAAATGAAAGTTTATTATCCTATAATTGAGTATTATATTTAAAAAAAAATTATATCATATCGCAAAATTCGCGAATATATATACGTAAAACAAATTTTTTTGTCAAATAACTTTACTTATTTGATGTGATCTTATAATTCTTTTAGTTTATTTTTCATTGAACAAATCCATTGAAAGTGTGAAAACTTAAAAAATACCAAAAATAAAATAAAATTAAGAAACAATAGACAAAACAACACATCCAAACAATAATCATATGCATGATACCCACATACATGTACATCCAATTCTCCAAAATTTTAATAAAAAAAAAAAACTCGATATTTCTCATCCAAATTAATTTGCAATCATATCGTAATTTAAATTTTGTGGAGACTTCAATCCTAATTTTAAATTTGCAAATCCAAATAATTTGATGTCCTTAAAACTGAACTTCTCAAATTAATTAATCTAATTAACTACGAACAAAACCGCGGACATTCATGAAAAGAAGAAATCCAATTATATCATAACATTTAATTATGGGTAAATTAATACTGTAGAATTAATCCAAAAAAGAATTTGCGATACAACAATTAAGTATATATATATATAGATAGAGTTACATTGGTTTTAAATAGAGTAACAATAACAAATTAATAGTATGGCAGCAAGCATTTGAGCATGCATGCATCTTCATCATGCATCTTGGTCGCTCATTAATTTGCCCAAAATCCGGACATGTCTCATGTCGAAAACGACGTGGAAACCTGTCCCTTGCTGTTGAGAGTGCAGCAGTAGTTGTTCAGTAGATATATGCCTGCTTTGTAGTAGGAATTATAGATTTCTGTGGGAAACCTAATCCCATAATATTCCTGGGACGCATGCATTTTGGGTTCCCTTCCTTCTTCATTTTTACCCAAACCTCATTTTCTCCAGCAACCTACCTCCTTCCAATCCGGCCCCTTCATATGACGTTCTTCAAATGAACCGAATTTCCAGTCCATTTGAAATAAATTCGTATTATGAACTGCTTTTTGGATTTGGATTTCCTGACCTCGATCCATTAATGTGATCAGGATTCACATTCGGAGGAGCATGTACGCCATAAATAATCCTACGTACGTTTCTTCATCTTCTTCTTGTAAATTAATTAATAGAATTCAAATTAGAGAAATATATGTACGTATATATAGGATATAATTAAATTATCTCCTCGATCTGTGCATGTATATATATATATATTGGGGTGGGGTGGATTTCTTGGAAAACAAGTCACGTTTTGTTGGTACGCTTTAAAGATTTTATTATAAATTAAAATCATAAAATTTTATAATTTATAACCCCACAAGTATATTCCTAAGAGATTGATGTTGTATATTTTAAACTAAGAGTCGGATATATTACCATATATTGATGAAATACCGAGAGAGAAAAAATCAATGAAATAAAATTTAACTAGTAGAACAAAATTTATTTTAAAATAAAAACTTGTATGAATTTGAGTTTACAGTAAACTCGATTTTATCAATTATCACTATTATGCATATTCGTTATTACTGTT
>JAPKLY010000041.1:612027-623907 GCA_026898435.1 Prunella vulgaris
ATTTTTATAACATTAATAATGTATATGAATAACTGATTATATATTACAGTAAAGTTGATAATGTTTACTTTCATTGATAATGATGGATAAGAATTAAATATTTAATATTATTTATTGTTTACTTTAAGTGATAATTTTTTTAATTAAATCCCTTGACCCGGGGATAATCCTGAAATTTTCATAATAGCTGGGATAATAAATCACACAAAAATAGGTGTGATAAGATATTTAAATGTTGGATGAGACATGTAATTACAAAACTACCCTTCTTCTATTTGAAATTTTCTTCTTCGTTCACATTAAACCCTTCTTCATTCACACCCATCGTTCAGACGAATACACGTACACGAATATACAAACAAGGTATTCTTGTTGCAGCCACATAATTTCTTGGCAAGATTGGAGCGGCTAATTTTTGTTACGATCGGCAAGGAAAAGGTAATTATTAATGAAAATGAGTTTTGTGTATTCGATTAATTTTCTTTGGATATGGAGATATATATGTTCACCAATTTATTGTTAAATTAGTAGCCTTTTTCTCTTTCCCTTTTTTGTTTAGTTTAATTCTATTATTTCTTATTCTTTTGTATTTATTTTGAGTGCAGCGGCACTTGGGAGACCCGAGCCCATGCCCATTTTCTCAGAAGAAGAAACTAATTTGATTTCCTGATTTCATCCTGCTATCAATATATTTTGGGGGTTTGCCTTTAATTCCAATAACTTGGGTAGTATAGACTATGAACCCATAATAAAACATATTTATTTTATCATCTTCCATATCAATATTTAATTCTCTAATTAAATATTTGAGCAAATGATTTTTGTTAGTCTTATGATCATTGAACAAATACTAAATACAATTGATAATGAAACTGTTATGTTAATTAATCATATTGCCACCTACTCTCTGGGTTGATCTAGTCGTGTAAATTTGATATTTAAAAATTTATTTCTTCTAAATATATTAACTAAGCAATATAAAAATGCAATTTATCCATAATAAAATTTTGTTAATCACATGTAAATTTGGGACGATGGGGTTTTGAAATTTTATATGGTTGCTAGATGAAGATTGTTAGGATAAGACAATTTGGGACGATGGGGTTTTGAGATTTGATTTTGATATAATTTTAAAGGAGCAATACTTGTGTAGAAATTTCTACCGTAGAAATATCCATTTTTTAAAAATTCGCGGATCTAAACCGGGTCGGGTCAGACTTAGACAGTTTTTCCAAAATTTGCGCAACTTGTAGTTCCAGGTTTTTTCGCTCCCAGGTATGTTACAATTTGGGCAAAGGCGTGTTACAATTAGGCAAAATCTGTGTTACAAGTTCTTAAAAAATATTTTTTTGTACTTTTCAAGTAACTATAAAGAAAATATGTATTTCTGCAAGTATAAATATGTGTTACTTAATTTATTTTTTATTTTCTTTGTTGATTTATGTTAATAATATATATTTTCGCTCCCAAGTATGTTACAATTTGGGCAAAGACGTGTTACAATTAGGCAAAATCTGTGTTACAAGTACTTAAAAAATTAATTTTTTGTACTTTTCAAGTACCTATAAAGAAAATATGTATTTCTGCAAATATAAATATGTATTACTTAATTTATTTTTTATTCTCTTTGTTGATTTATGTTAATAATATGTTATTAATGTACTTAATACATCATTTAATACCTTATATATGTTATATAATATATAATATATATTTTTATAAGGATAAATAAATGTTTATGCATACAGTAACACACATTTGATCTTGCAGTAACACACATTTACTCTAATTGTAACACACATTTATATAGATGTAACACACATTTGCAGTAACACAAATTTACTCCAATTGTAACATAAATTTACAGTAATACATATTTACTCTAATTGTAACACATATTTGTTCCTCAATTTGTGTTATTATATGAGCATATATGTGTTAATATAGGATAAAATGTATTTTTATTAAGAATAAATATGTGTTACACATACAATGTAACATATACATGTTTTACATTGCATGAAAAATATTTACTTCTATAAAAATAAATGAATATGTGTAGAAAATAACATTTAATCTGATTGTAACACACGTTTTGCCTTAAAGTAACATGCATTTACCCCGACTGTAACATACCTGGGAGCGAAAATCACTATCTGCGCGAATTTTGGAAAAAAATACTCAAATTTGGCCCGACCCGGTTTAGACCCGCGAATTTTCGAAAATGGATATTTCTACGGATCTTTGACCCGTAGAAATTTCTATTTGAGTGTTTGCCATTTTAAAGAGATAAAGTTTAATTTATTTGAAAGGATATTTTAGTCAATAACTTTCTTTTATATATTTATTTAGTATTAATTTAAAAAGTTTAATAATATTACATACATCAAAATAAACAAAAAATAAAATTAGAAAACTACTTTTAACCTCTCATCCCATCTAATCAAATCACATATAATCCTTATTTTTAAAGTAAACAGACTCAATATGAATTTCCGTAAATTCAAATTTATATGAGACTTACCCCTATTTTAAAGTCAATCAATTAGTAGAGAATTTTGGGCTACTTATCCGATCTCGTGTATATGTATAGAAGTTTTGTTTGAGTTGATTTATTGGATAAGTTGCTATCGAGGAATTGATTAACTGGAATCATATATTTTCATTGAGTGAATATCTTGTTCTGACACATTAAAGAGAAACAAAATATAGAAAGTAGTTAAAATATGAGTTATTAATATTGCTTTTTTGCTCAACGGTCATTTTAAATTTAGTCAGTAATTTATCGGATACTCGAATGACTAAGAATTTTTGTAATTATTTAATATTAGTAACCAATCAAAGCAAATGCAATACCTAAAATTCACGTAAATTAAAAAAAAAAAAAAAAAAAGGTGAAGACTTCCGACTTATCGAGATGAAGCGTGTTTCAATTACACTTGTTTCTTTAGTTCATTTTTATATTTTTAGTTTTATATAAGTCAAAATGAGTGATATTTTCTAAAATTAATTTATTTTTATTTTAATTCATTTATATTGATATTTTCCCCAAAAGTTTTTTTTTATCAATTTAATATTTTATACTACTATAAATTTATATTGTTAGTTTTTTATGCATTTAATTGTATATAACTCTAAATTGAGTCACTTTTTTTAAATTCATCAAATAATTTTTTTTTTAATTCTAATTCATTTATATAGATGTTTCCACCAACTTTTTATATTTTGTGAATTTAATATTTTACACTACTATTACCTCCATCCCGTAAAAATTTGTGGAACTTTTGGGACCACAATTTTTAAAAAAATATATAATTGATAGAATGTGTAGGATGAGATTTTGAGGTAGAGATTTAAAAGAGTTGAGACAACCTAAAAAAGAAAGATACAAACTTGCGGAATAGAAGTAGTATAAATTTGTTATTTGTTAGTTTTGTATGCTTTGAATTGTACATAACTCCAAATTGAGTCATATTTTTTTAATTTATAAAATTATTTTTTTAATTTTTAATTCATTTATATAGATATTTTCACCAATTTTTTTATATTTTGTAAATTTAATACTTTGCACTATTATAAATTTTTTATTTGTTAGTTTTAGTGTTTTTAGTTGTATATAAGCCCAAACTAGATCATACTTACTTTTTTGTAAATAGAAGTATACAATTAACAATAGAAAACAAATAATTAATTTAAAATTATTAAAAAGACAAAAAATATATAAACAAATATTTAAAAAAAATTAACAAATAATTAAATAAATATTTCAATAAATTAAAAATTAAATAAGTCTAGTACCCATCGAACCTAAATTCCTCATTTTCATCCTGATTATCCAATTCATTTTTTTAATAATAACAATTAATTAATTAAAATAATATTTTTTTAAATTATAAAATATCTTCCATACTCCTCCACAAGTTAAGTATGAAAGTATTTAAAGAATATAAAATTAAAAAAAATTCAAAATTAGATTGATTTTAAATTTAATAACAATAACAAATTAAAGGGTGAATTAATATATATAATCAACTTTCCTTTTTCCTATCAAAATATATATATATATATATAATCAACTAAGTATGAATGTTATATTGTATGGCATTTGAGGAACACATCTTGGGTTGATTGTGCACTACAATTCCCATGTCATTTTCACCCAACTCACCCTATCTGTTTGTATCTCATCTTCTCAAGCAGCCTCCTTCTGATATCTTTGGTATGTTTCTCAAACAAATCGAATTTTCGAATGTCCAAATTATCTGGAATAAATTCGAATTATGAATCCGCGACTAGGGGTGAGCATGGTTCGGTTCGGTAACCGAACCGAACTAAATCACCAAAACCGACATAACCGAATTTATTATTATTAGAAACCAAAATCGAACCATATACATTAAAAACCGAAAAAACCGAAACCGAAATTTTCGGTTCGGTTTCGGTTTATAACCATATTAACCGAAATATCACTAGTTAAAATTGTGTGTGCGGAAACAGGGAGAGGAGAAGTGGTGATTTGGTGGTCGCCCGCCGTGAGCTTAGGCGGACGGCGACAGATTGGAATGGGGTGAGTGGCGTGAGGGTGGGGGAGGGAATTTCTGGAAGTGAGGAGCCGTGAGGGTGAGGGTGAGGGAGGGAATTTGGAAGGGGTAACTTACTGGTTTGAGGGTTAGGATTTTTTTTATCTATATGTAATGTAATTATATTTATGTAATATAATATTTATTTAATTTATTTATATATATTAGTAATAGTATTATACATTATAATTATATATATATATGTTTAAATTCGGTTCGGTTTTCGGTTTTTCGGTTTTTTTACCCTAAAAACCGAAACCGAAACCGAAAACCAAAAGTTTAAATATTTAAAACCAAAACCGAACCGAATACCAAATTAACCGAACCAAATTCTTATTTCGGTTCGGTTCGGTTTTTTGGTTAAAACCGAACAGTGCTCACCCCTATCCGCGACTCTTCTTCAACTTCAACCCATTAATGTATTCAGGATTCACATTGGGAGGAGCACCTAATTCATAAATAGCACTAAGTTCTTCATCTTACATAGGATAGGGTCTCTGTGTATGTATATATAGAGACTTTTTTGGGCTGGGTGTGGGCATTTCTTGGAAAACAAGACAAGATTTATTGTTTAGTTTTGGAGATTTGTTTTAAATTAAAAATCATAAAATTTTATCATATATAACTTGAAAATGTATTTCTAAAAGATATATATGTTATATTTTAATAAATTCTAAAAGATCGATGTTATATATTTTAAATTAAGAGTCGACGATAAAATACCAAGAAAATAAAATCACGTAAATCAATAAAATAAAATTTACCTAGTAAAATGATATATATTTTAAAGGGGATTTAATTAGCAAAGAATTTTGGGCTACTTATCCGAATAGATATTAACTACTTATCCTGATTAGAGATATGTAAATTTTGTTTGAGTTGATTTATTGGATAAGTTGCTAACTAGGAATTGATTAATTGAAATGGTGTACTTTAATTGAGTGAATTAATGTGTTATTCTGACAATAAAAAAATTATGTTTTAGAAATCGGTTGTAGAAAGACGTTAAAATACGAGTCATTAATATTAGTGATCGTTTTTTATTCAGTGATCACCTTAAATTTATCGTTGATTTATTCGGGTCAAAACTCGAAAGACTAATTTTTTTAATTATTTAATATTAGCAACCGACCAAGGAAGAGGCAGTCGCTAAATTTCACGTAAATAAAAAGAGGGGGCAGGACCTCCGAATTACCGGGAGGAAACATGTTTCACTTGGATACTTGTTTTTTTCATTCATTTTTATACCTTTAATTGTATATAAGTCAAAATTGGATGATGTTTTCTAAAATTAATTAAATTAATTTATTTTGAGATTATTACTACTAGAGTCTTTTTTTCTCTACTAAATACAACTAGGGTCGTTGCTTTTTTCAAATTACACCTAAGGCCATATTCCCAATTTAATGCCCCTCAACCCTTATTCTAATTACGTCTTTGCCCATGATCAAATTCGTATCTATGTGTGCTAGTATATAAGTGTCAAGAACATTAAAGTGACACATGATCAAATTTGAACATACCCCGGTCGACAACCTTTCGTGATGCAAGATTGTTATGATATCCCTCATATATACAATACCCATTGCGTCTGGTGTACTCCAAACCACAAACCTAAACATTGAAAAACATGCAATACCATTAAATATTGCATTAAACAACAATGTTTCAACCCCTTTATTCTGCCGTGTTAAGTTATATCACGTTAATTTTCACATTACAGTATCTAATAGCAGCAATTGACTCCAAATAACTACAATATATTTCATCCCCAAACTTACTCTTATCCACCCTTCTTCCACATTTCCTCTATGATCACTTTGATCTCGAATGTAGTTTTCCTCATAGCTATGATGGACATGTCCCACCACATCTTCTTTCCCCTTGCCTGCCCTTCATGGACTGCAGCCATCTCATTTGTGTTCATCTGTGGACTTATTTCTAGTGTCTTTCTATCATCGCTTCGCGTACGTACTTTCACCCTACGCGTTATTGTGCTTGGATCGAATACCCTCTTATACCTCTTCCGCTTTACTTCCAGTGATTGAGCATTATCGCTACTTTTCCCACCTCAGTCAACCAAATCAAACGTCCTTATTGTATCTGCCAGTGTTGCATTCTCATCCTCCAGTTTCTCCTCTGCCTTTTTAGTAATCGATAACTCTGACAAGGTGTCCACCTCCTTCATTGTCCATTCATCCTCAAGTATCTGTGTGGTTGTTGGATTTGTAATTATATTCAACTGTCTCTGCGTTTCATTCAGCTCTAAGTTGTTCCATACTCTGTTCCAACTGACGTATCACGCTCTTTTTCTGCTCCACTATCTCTTCGTATTGCTTCCTCAGTCCGTTTATTGCAACATTCTTACACTGCGCAACACTCCTCAGTTGGCCCAGCCGTTGTTCCAGTTTTTTATTACTTGCCTCCAGATATGCCAATTGCGCATTCATAGTTGCATTCTTACTGGTTTCACTTGCCCTTATCTCTTCATTCTCACATAATCTCTTTATTTAATATAGCTATCTGACATTCTTTCTCGCCAATCAGCTTCCTAAGTTGATCTACCTCACCTCCAAGTCTGGCATTCTCTGCCCGTAACTCACACAAGTATTCATCATCTGTCTTGTCCAAGATGTCATGTCCTCCTATCGGATCAACACTTTCCACAACACGCATAACATCGCCTTCAGATCTTTTGCTGTTGTCCGTACCCCCGCCCAATATGTTACTGTTTCCCGTCCTGGTTTTCATGTTCTCCTCCACTGTCTTCGAACTTCCTGGCTCACTGTCCATCACACTACCAAAAATTTCACGTTGAATGGATGGAATACTTCTCACCCCTGGTCCTTCTGTTGCTTGACGTGCAACAACACGTACTCCACGTCTACTTTCTTCGTTTAATGCAATTGGTGTATAAATGACTGCATTATGTTGTTCATTTGGTGAACGAGTACCTATCGGTATAGTTGGATACACACAGAAGTCAGAGTCTGTCGGGTCATTTCTAGGAGAATCCTCTTCTCTCTCTGCTGGCTGCTGTGAATCACTTTTTGATTCACCTTTTGACACATCCCTACTATGTAATTGTGTCCACTGTTGCTCTAGATTCCGTAGTGTCTCATTCTCATTCGCTGTTGGTTTCAAGACCAGCCTGTGTATCTGGAAATAAGATTCAGGAGAATAAATCACAGATAACATTTGCACCACTGATGCAGACAAATGAATTACAGTCATGTAACCAAATCAATGGAAATTTTATGCATTAGCTTCCATCCATATAGTCGACTTACATCATCTGATTTAAATTTAAGTCTACCAAGCCTTAATTTCCGAAGTACGCCACTTAATGCTGATAAGTCCCACTTTAGCATATGTGAAAATGCCCCACCATATGCAGGCTCGATCATGTTCGTATGTTCGCAGAGCCAAATCTAATTACATCACAGAAAATCAATCAGAAAGGGAGTTAACCTTAAGAATTAAGCATTGTTTAGCAGTTACAGTAAACATCATAGAAGAATTTGAAATATCTATACTTATAGGTAGAATGATAGCACACCCTGCAATCTTCAAATTCCTGCTACATGAAAGCTGTCCTATCAACAAGGAAACAACAATAGCATTCCAGTCATAGTTCTTTATATCTTTAACCTTCTCAAGGTATACTGTGTAATGCCATGGTACACTAGTATTCCTTCCAGGCGCGAGCAACGCATCCATCAAATAAAGGTGAACCAACCTCGCCACATCCCCATTGCTCCTGACATCAGTTCTCTGTATCACAGACTCTAGTTTTGAAAAGAGGCACCTTTTCGTTATTAGATTAACACATCTGTCGCCACGCATTTCATGCTCAAAACACCTATGTACCCAACTCGGTACAACATAGTCAGAATTCTTCATTGGTATATTCGTTGCACCACACATTACTCCAAAAATCAGCTGCACATCTCGGGTTGTAACTTTCATCTTCTCACCCTCAATCATAAATTCTCTTGAGGGTTGGTTAAATGTACCCATAATGTGCTTTATGTCTTCCTCATTCTTGTGCCACATGATTCTATAACGCTCAAAAATCAACATTCCTAATTGCATCAAAGAGGAGCCAAAATGAGGTCTTCTTTATCTCTGCCAGCTGCAGTTCATTGAATCTCAGGCTCTATATTTCCTTCACTGTTGTAACTAGATTGCTTCTAAAACAATTCCTACTATCATCTGCCGACGCATTTCTATTGCTAGTACAATATGCTCACAAATTAATATTGAATAATTAAATGTAATACAAATCGCTTTCTTCAATATATAGTTAAAGTAGTTACGTACCAAAACAGTTATTCGGCCCTCCCTCCCTGTCACTAGAATATGTGGTTGATGCGTACAATATGTCTTCCACAAGACCCCTTGATGTACCAGGTCTATCAACTGCTGCTACAAAAAACAGTCATTTGAATGTACACACAATGTTATCTCAACACTTGCAATTAATTATATTGACACTAACAACATTTACACATATATGCAGAACGACATGCGTACGAGGTCAAGCCATTGAACTCTGTGCATCTGCATCACATATTGTATGAGGTTTGCATACATTTTTTTCACTTTATGACGATATTGGCTCTTATCAAGATTGTATCAACTAGACAATTTTACAATATATATCACGGTAGTTTCACAAAACTGTAACCTATTTCTGGTGTTGAACTTTGATTACTAGCTGCTACTCTATCTAAAAAACAATAACACAATAATGTATTCATCTACCACTAAGCATACAGATAGTAAATTCATACCACACATTACGCGGGAAAATGCTCATCTATGGTCAGGTTTTTATAATTTAGGCCTATTGTACACACAATATAACTACGGTACATTAAATATGGTACACAAATAATACGGTTGGTACACAGACTAGTAATCGATGTCGTGCCCACCGTGCTCAGAATCACACCTACTTTCCCTTTTTTCTTAGTCCACCTCCTTACACATCTACAAGTGCTGCTTTTCCATTCGGCCCATGCATGTACATTCCAAATTATTGTGGCAATAAAATATACCTCTACGTCCACGGTGCCTTCTATCTCTGCGGTCTTCCTTATAGTTGTCTTCTTCGTGAAATCGTATTCCCGTATGTGCTCTTCTCCTCGACATTTCAAAAATTCCAGGTGTCTGAACTAGAAAATCGTATATTAATTCAACCAATCCACTTACCAGACTAAACCCTAGAATTTTCCTCAAAATCCCCAATCCCAAATTGTACATGTTCCGTTGCTGTATTAAAATAAAACTACCCAACCTAATATCAACATAATAATGCTTATAGAAAAAACGTATGAACCATACCTCTACTTAAACGAATGTCCACCCTCACCCACCGTCTCTTCTTGAGATAAAATGTTTTTTGGTCCCATAACTTATTGAGTGTCCGATTTTGGTCCCAAAAAATTTAAGTTTTCAATTTTGGTCCCGTAACTCTTGGTGTGTGTCCAATTTTGGTCCCATTTTTACCGAAAAATGTAAATAATGTCACTTTTTGCCATGCACAACGCATGTTATGGTTGAATTTGAAATTTTCCGGCACACTTGCTGACGTGAGTGCCATATAATTCTTTTTTTTTTTGTTTATTTTGTATTTTTTACTTATTTTTTCTATATTACTGAAACACTAATAAAAATACTAAAATATCAGCAAGAATGATGAAAAGTTCCAAATTCAACTACCATGTGCACCGTGCATGGAAAAAAATAATATTATTTTCACTTTTTCGATAAAAATGGGACCAAAATTGGACAAACTCTAAGAGTTACGGGACCAAAATCGAAAAGTTAAAATTTTTGGGACCAAAATTGTACAAACTCTAAAAGTTACGGGATCAAAATTGAAAAGTTAAAATTTTTGGGACCAAAAGCGGACGCTCAATAAGTTATGGGACTAAAAAACTTTTTTTCTCATCTCTTCTTGTTCTCCACCTTTCTTCTGGTTAATTTCTCATACTTTAGGTTTCAAATGTGGAATCTTGTTCACCTTTTAGTTCAAAATTGTGTGCGTCTTTCCCATCAACGTCAAATCAACTTACTTTTTCTACAGTATATCTGACTTCTTAACTGACACAAGCAAAGACTACTTTTGCCTATTATGCTTTTTGTCCAATCCACATTTAATGCAAAATATGATGTGGAAAGGTGGGTTTTGTCTCTCTTGTAATGTATAAAGTTGGGGAATTTTTTTTTTAAGGCCAATAAGTTAGGGGGGTTAGCAAAAGGAGGCTTGTAAGTTTGCGGGCTGGCAATTTAAAGACCGCAGTTTTTTATATTGGCAAATTAAGTACCGCAACTTTTTAACTTGATAATTTAAGGACCGTAGCTTTTAAACTTGGCAAATTAAGGACAAAATTGAGCCCGTATGAGCTCCAATTGCGCTAAAATTGCACGAGATTGACACTTAATTTTTACGTCCCACGTGTAGAAATATGCCTGAAATCGTCCATCACGTGCCAATGTCATTTTTTGCCATGCACAACGCATGTTATGGTTGAATTTGAAATTTTCCGGCACTCTTGCTGACGTGAGTGCCAAATAATTCTTTTTTTTTGTTTATTTTGTATATTTTACTTATTTTTTCTATATTACTGAAACACTAATAAAAATACTAAAATATCAACAAGGATGATAGAAGGTTCCAAATTCAACTACTATGTGCACCGTGCATGAAAAAAATAATATTATTTTCACTTTTTCGATAAAAATATGACCAAAATTGGACAAACTCTAAGAGTTACGAGACCAAAATCGAAAAGTTAAAATTTTTGGGACCAAAATTGTACAAACTCTAAGAGTTACGGGACCAAAATTGAAAAGATAAAATTGTTTGGACCAAAAGCGGACACTCAATAAGTTATGGGACTAAAAAACTTTTTTCTCGTCTCTTCTTGTTCTCCACCTTTCTTCTGGTTAATTTCTCAGACTTTAGGTTTCAAATGTGGAATCTTGCTCACCTTTTAGTTCAAAATTGTGTGCGTCTTTCCCATCAACGTTAAATCAACTTACTTTTTCTACAGTATATCTGACTTCTTAACTGACACAAGCAAAGACTACTTTTACCTATTCTGCTTTTTGTCCAATCCACATTTAATGCAAAATATGATGTGGAAAGGTGGGTTTTGTCTCTCCTTGTTGTTGGACTGGCGAACTAGTACCATTCGTATATGAATAATCGCCAAGGTTTGGCAGGTCGTCAGGACCCACCCAGATCCTTAAAGGTGCGGAGCTCGCCCACATGGAGATGACTCACCTG
>JAPKLY010000041.1:628907-659890 GCA_026898435.1 Prunella vulgaris
GAGCTCCACAACCCGGCGACCTACTACAAGTTGGAAATTAAAAAAGCTAATCTACGAAAGCAAGGAAAATTCCTAAATCCCCGGAGCAGCGGAGACATCGGAAGGCATCTCGGAGGCCGCAGTAGGCACATCAGCGGCGACCTCGGCAGGGGCAGCGGCGACCTGGGAAGCTGGAATGGCGAGCTCAGCCTCGGAAGTGATATTACCAGTCAGCTTGCTGGCATCAAACTCGCCCAAGTTTAGCATAGCGTCCCCACAGGCCTCCTGCAGTTGCTCGACAGTGAGGGGAACGCGATCTCCCTCGCGAGCGACCTCCTCTGCCTCACCAAGGTTCAGCTCCGGCACCTCGACTGTCTTGATAATTCGAAAGCGGTTCGGTACAAAGTCGAGAGGAAAGTCAAGCTCAGGTAGGTCGCCGATATCCAGCTCGGTGCCATCGGGAAAGGGAACTCGGTCTAGGCATGCCTTGAAGTCGCCCACGACTGCCTCCACCTCATCGTCCCTATGAGCTCGGGCCCACCAGAGAGTCCATAGAACCTCAGCATAACATTGAACACATCCTCTATCAGAGGCCTCGGCCTTCACGGCAGCCAGGTCCGGCGAGGAGGAGGCAACACTCCGCAGCTCGGCGATCTCATTCGCCTTCGCCTCTAGCTCGCCCCTTAGCCTCTCGCATTCGGCATTGGAGCTCTTCACCAGACCCCGCTGCAGTGCGAGGTCTTTCTTCGTGATCCCGTGGCTACCGACCTCCTGGGCGAGCTCCTCTTCCTTAGCCCTTATCCTTGCCTCAAGCTGCTGGACGGTCTCAAGCTACTGGACGGCGCTTTGCTCAGCGGGCAGCGATGCGTCGGCCCGTTCCTCGGTGAGCTACGCCTGTTTTTTCGCTTTGTCGGCAGAGTCCGCCAACGCCAGCATCCGCCTGTTCCTGTCGGAGCGACCTGCCTCCAACTCGGCAACCTGCTCGAGGGCCTTTTGATTGGCGAGCACCAATCTACTCGCATAGTGGCCCGAGAGAAGGAGGTTCTCCCTCAGGTGCTGACTGTTGATACCCGCCACCAACGGGGTCGTCCAATGCCTAGGCATCTCGCTCACAGCATCCCGGGCTATGCCCGGAGGGAGATTCCGCATCGAAGTGAGAGAGCGAGATCGCTCAAAGGCATGCAGAACCTCGTGGCGATTCGGGAAGGCGATTGGAGCATAACTGCGAGATCGAAACATATGAAAACTGTTAGAAAAATAAAGGATTGAAAAGCAATGAAAGTCAATTGGGCGAGCTACTTACTGAGCTCGGTCAGGATCCCAACCCAGTAGCGTGTCGTCGGTGGTTTGCACCCCGAATGGGGAAGGCGAAGGGGGCGAACTTCGAATGGGCGTGGCCGCCAGCGGGGCGGTGGATTGGATAGAGCCCCCCTGTCCTGACCTCACCGAGGTCCTCTCAGCCCGGTCGGACTCCTCGTCAACCAGGCCGGTGTATCTCGTTCTCTTGCGAGCTGGGGGATCCTCCTCGCCAGCTCGGGATCCACCACCACCTTGGGCCCCCCTCTTTCCTCGACCTCGCTCGGAGGGGGCAACAGCTCGTCCTCCACCTCGCCCGGCCCGGGCGACCTCTGATGCCTTGGACTTTTCAGGAGCCTTGGCTTTCTCCTTTTGGGCTCCCGATCCACCTGCCTCGCCCTTTTTGGAGGCGAGCTCTGCCTTCTTGCTCGCCTCCAGCGCGAGCACAGACGGTGGGGCAAGTTTGTTGGGGCGAGGTGGGCCCATCTCGAATCGCTCTTTCACGAGTTGATAGGCCTCGGGGACCTCGGCGATCGGGATGGCAACGAAGCTACCACCTGCACAAAAATTACAAATGTCAGCATGATGGGCGAGCTATCCCCCCCATAGGCGAGCTGCAAAGAGTTGGACCTAGGAGCTCGGGACCTTGGATGTCAAGGTGGTGCGGTAGTGTAAGGAGCCCGGCGAGCCGCAGGCAATGTTGCGCGCACAAATGGGCGACCTGTCTGTCCTTCTCGCTTCTCAAATAGCAGATGGCGCACACCACGTCGAACTGCTCCGACACTCTAGGCCTGCCCCGGCTGGATTTGTGTCGCTTCGGAACTGCAAAAGGAAAGAAAATTAGAATTAGTATATCTAATTCAACCCACGCACACCGAAATAGGCGACCTACTGCTGGCTTCCCAATATCCCTCTGGAGTGGGAATACGATCACCCCGTCCATGATACGTGTTGGAGGCTCGCCAGTCGTCGCCTACGAAGAAAAACTGCTTCTTCCATTCACGGACTTTATTTGGCAGGTCCCCAAGAAATTTCTCCCCTGGACGAGCTTTCAGGTAATAATACCCCGCGCCATCCTGCGCCCGCTTGGTCACGGCGAAGAGCTCGCCCAGGTCCGCCGAGGTCGTCGCATTCTCATAACCTTCCAACCCAAAAACAGACAGGGCGGCGAGGAGGTTACTCCATGCATTCAGTGTGAGCTGGGTGATGGCCAGATTATTGTCAGCAAGATATTGGCCAATGATCGGGTGCAGCGGCAAAGTAAGCCCGGCCCTCAAGACATCTACGTTCAAAGCGGTCATCCCCTCAGGAGGTGCTCGGCCCGCTCATCCTTCATCGGGGCGTACATAAAAATATCCAGTGGGATGCGATACTCAGTGCGTATAATAGGCAGGTCCCATTCATCAATAAGGCTCACCACCTCGCCAGCCTTGTACTCAGAAGGGACGACTTCTTCCAGGTCGGCGGGGTCGACGCGAGGTGCCCGATTCGGGTAGGGAAAGCTCGCCGCGTACTCGGCGACATACTCATTCCAATCGAATGGGTGAGCCACCTGGGCGGGGACCTGGTACTCAACCAGCTGAGGTTTCGAAAAACCGATGCGGCGGAACCATTCGAGCGTGACCTCCTCCAGCTCGCCACCCTCCTCACCGACCTCGGCAGCGCCCTCCTCAACCTCCTCGGGCCCTTCGTTGCCACTGGCAACTCTTTCTTCTTGGGCGACCTCGCCACCTTCCTCCCACACCTCGCGGTATACAGAACTGGAGGCTCCTTCCTCCGGATCGCTACGTAGCTCGCGGGAGACCTGGCGAGCTGCCGAGATCGCCTCGGAGCTGGAGCTAATCTCCACATACGAAACCCGAAGTGGCTCATCCTCAATTATTGGCCGTTTGTCAGGATTCCGGTCCGAAAGAGTCCTACTCGAGGAAGGTGTCGACATGGTCTCAGGGAAGTTCAAGAGTTTCTTAGTCCAAAATCCAATAGTCCAAAAGTCAGGGAAATGCAAAGTTTCTCGGTGCAACCCACGGTCCAAAATCCCGTAATCCCGAAGAAACAACAGAAAAATCAAATAAAAGATAGAAAAGAAGGGAAAAGAAATCGAATCCTACCTTGAAGAGCCTTCGAAAATCCGTCGAGCACAAGAAAAATCGGTCATCGGGAAAGCTCTGAGAATTCGAAATGCAAGAAGTGGGGAAATGAATCCATTTCCCCCTATTTATAGACGTCGGGGCGAGGTGCGAAATTCACAAAGTACAGGGACCTGTTTGCAAGAAATTTGAAAGATGATATGATGGTGGGCGGGAACCGAGGTCTCTAAAGGCGTGCATGACCCCTGGATTCCCGCACCACGACGACCAAGAATAATTGCCTTCACCGAGCTCGCCTGCTAGCTCGGCAATCGCCCAGGGACAGTTCACCGAATTTCAAGTTCTCCAGCTAGCCTGCACATTTGACGAGGTCATGACACATACGAGCTGGGGGCAAATGTTGGACTGGCGAACTAGTACCATTCGTATATGAATAATCGCCAAGGTTTGGCAGGTCGTCAGGACCTACCCAGATCCTTAAAGGTGCGGAGCTCGCCCACATGGAGATGACTCACCTGCGTAGCTCGCCCAAAAGGGGCCATCTCTGTCATCCTAGAGCTCGCCCAGAGCTCGCCTTGTGTCCCCAGGAAGGCCTCGTCGAGTTCCATCATCGCATAACGTCCGTAAGCCATACAAGGCACTGGAGCTCACCCCAGAGCTCGGCCAAACCACTGTAGCCCATCTCCGAGCTCCCCGACGAGCTCGCCTATTAGTCAAATAGGACCCCGATGGTGCGCTCTTTTTCCCTCCGTCCGGTTTATCCACAAGGGTGGTTTACGACGAGGTTTTTAATGAGGCCCATCCAGTCTAAGGCATAGTAGTAGGACGAGGCATGATAAAGGAAGCAGTGTGAGGGACCAAGACGAGGGTAAGGAACCCTCGTCAACACCGGAAGCCACATAGGCTCGTAAGGTGCCGTCTCACACTCACACACCTATAAATAAGACCTCTCTTGTACTATTCACACAATTCTGAAAATCAATACAGTGCCCATTACAATATTTCTCTCTCTAAACTCTCTACTCTCCCTCCTCATATTATATCCAAGAACACAAATTCTTGGATTATTGTTTGATGGAATTAACATGTTATAACTAGCCACATAACAAACACGATTAATAAATTCTATCAACACTTGTAATGTATAAAGTTGGGGAATTTTTTTTAAGGCCAATAAGTTAGGGGGGTTAGCAAAAGGAGGCTCGTAAGTTTGCGGGCTGGCAATTTAAGGACCGCAGTTTTTTATATTGGCAAATTAAGTACCGCAACTTTTTAACTTAGCAATTTAAGGACTGTAGCTTTTAAATTTGGCAAATTAAGGACAAAATTGAGCCCGTATGAGCTCCAATGGCGCTAAAATTGCACGAGATTGACACTTAATTTCCACGTCCCACGTGTAGAAATATGCCTGAAATCGTCCATCACGTGCCAATGTCATTTTTTCCATGCACAACGCATGTTATGGTTGAATTTGAAATTTTTCGGCACTCTTGCTGACGTGAGTGCCAAATAATTCTTTTTTTTTTGTATTTTTTACTTATTTTTTCTATATTACTAAAACACTAATAAAAATACTAAAATATCAGCAAGGATGATAGAAAGTTCCAAATTCAACTACTATGTGCACCGTGAATGGAAAAAAATAATATTATTTTCACTTTTTCGATAAAAAGAGGACCAAAATTGGACAAACTCTAAGAGTTACGGGACCAAAATAAAAAATTTAAAATTTTTGGGACCAAAATTGTACAAACTCTAAGAGTTACGGGACCAAAATTGAAAAGTTAAAATTTTTGGGACCAAAAGCGGACACTCAATAAGTTATGGGACTAAAAAAAAAATTTCTCGTCTCTTCTTGTTCTCCACCTTTCTTCTGGTTAATTTCTCAGACTTTAGGTTTCAAATGTAAGAATCTTGTTCACCTTTTAGTTCAAAATTGTGTGCGTCTTTCCCATCAACATCAAATCAACTTACTTTTTCTACAGTATATTTGACTTCTTAACTGACACAAGCAAAGACTACTTTTGCCTATTCTGCTTTTTGTCCAATCCACATTTAATGCAAAATATGATGTGGAAAGGTGGGTTTTGTCTCTCCTTGTAATGTATAAAGTTGGGGAATTTTTTTTTTAAGGCCAATAAGTTAGGGGGGTTAGCAAAAGGAGGCCCGTAAGTTTGCGGGCTGACAATTTAAGGACAACAGTTTTTTATATTGGCAAATTAAGTACCGCAACTTTTTAACTTGACAATTTAAGGACCGTAGCTTTTAAACATGACAAATTAAGGACAAAATTGAGCCCGTATGAGCTCCAATGGCGCTAAAATTGCACGAGATTGACACTTAATTTCCACGTCCCACGTGTAGAAATATGCCTGAAATCTTCCATCACGTGCCAATCTCATGCAATTTCAGCCTAACTGGAGCTCATACGGGCCAATTTTGTCCTTAATTTGCCAAGTTAAAAAGCTACGGTCCTTAAATTGTCAAGTTAAAAAGTTGCGGTCCCTAAACGCCTGACCTGTTGGCCTTAAAAATAATTTTTCCCCACCGTGTATCAATTTTAAATTAATCGTGTCTCGAATTATAAATTTAAATGTTCATATTGGAATTAATAAAAACTACTATAATTTTTTAAGCAATTAGCCAACTATTATTTCAATTCATTGTCAAAAGTGCAGCTGATACATTCCAAATTTACGTTGATATGATTTTTCTTCTATATTTTTTCCTGAACTCAAGATAAATTAGATTTTTGCATTTTTGCATTTTAAACCACTTTTATTTTTTTCCTTTTAACATAACAACCAATCATCTTCATATTGGATTTCAGGTAACATTATATAACAGATTAAAAAAGTAGCGCATCATAAATGCATATATAACATTAAAAATTAATTAACTTTATTTCAAATCCCTCGTGCTCGTTAGAAGTATATGAGGTAAATAGCACGTTTGATTCCATGAGAATTTTTACTTAACAGATCTGGTTCCACGTTCTTTTTTGGTCTATTTCTTAAAATATTTAGTCCCACTAGTTAAAAATTGCTCATATGGTCCCATGAGAATTTGTATTAAACAGATTTGGTCTCACATTAATCAATTAGTTTTAATGAAAAAATCTTTTGATACCATTCATATTAAAAAAGAACCAAATTCGTGAGCATAAATTCTCATGGGACCAAATATGCTATTTACCCGAAGCATATGTGTCACTCACATATATATGACAGAAGAATAATAAACCTTGTAATAATATATACAAATGCACTACAAATTAAATTGAGAGTTAATTATGTTTGGGAGTTTTGCCATAATGCCCTCAGCTGGCAGTGGCGGACCTAGTAGAGTGACATGGGTACAGTTGTACCCCTTTTCAAATTTTTTTAGTATATATATATATATATATATAAATATATATTATAATTTGAAACATTTGACCAAGTTCGTAACTTCATATGTATTGGTTATTTGGTGTAGTGCCGTGAGATTTGGGTGAGTAGTTGTATAGTTGACTAGGTAAATGTTTTAGCTTTTAATATATTATATATATTTAATTTAGATTATATTATATCAATGTTCATTTGAATTGATGAAAATCAAATTTGATTTTAGAATATCATGCGTCAAGTTTAACACAATTTCTCTTTTCTTCATCTCTTCTCCACTCCCGACCTTTTTTTTATTAATTTCAATATATAATTTTGTGTAGTTGGATTTTGAAATTATTTTAGTGATTTTTAGTGACTAATTAGGGCTTGCGACACCTATCAAATGGATGTTTGAGCAAAATACTTCATTTAAAAGGGGATGAATTTTGATTATTTATAAAAGAATTTCTGTTTCCAAAATACATGGATTCACATTTGCATATTTGGAACAAGTCTTGATTAGAAAAAAAATTAATGGGAGAAATAATATGATATTATTTTAAAATAAAATTGGGTATAAAGTACATAAGTCATTGGAACCAAATGCGACTCTAACTTACATAGAAAGAGAAATATGAAAACGTTTTTTCCCAGCTCAGCAAACAAATTATATATTTATCGTACCCCCAGTTTTGAAATCCCGGGTCCGCCACTGCCAGCTGGTAAATTTTGATGAAGATACTTGTAATTGTTGTTGAAGTTGTTATTAGGAAGGACAAAATGATATTTTAATTTTTAATTGTTTAAATATTACATAAAATAATTTTTTCTTTAGTTGCTTGAAACAAATAGAGATATATATAATAGCACAAATTCTAGTATACACCCAAGTGCATAGCATGTACTTGGGATTTTGGGCTCAATTTTGACCAAATCCATTTACTCTTTGACCCAATTATAATTATCGCGGGTACGGGTTAAAAAAATGCGGATTCGGGTCAAATAATTCCGGTTACTTCTCTAACCACGCCTTTCAATTCTCCACTTCTCCTTTCAGTTCATCATTTCATTTTAAAGTTATACTTCAGTTTTTTTACGCATTTTAAAGTTTTCGTTCATTTTCTATCTCGGTTTCCATTCGCGAATTCGTTCTCCGGTTGCGCAACTGGTTTCTGGTAAGAATTGTTGTGATCATCCTTATAATAGTTAAATATATATTTTATGTTGATTATTTTAGTATAATTTTTCATAGAAGTATGATTTCTGTGGATTTTTTGTTTTTTTAGGATATAATTTTCTTCAATGACGAAGAGGCGTAAAGTTTCAGTTCCTAAAGGCGGTGGTCCGAAAGCTTCGAAAGATATTGTTTATCAGAGGAGGAAACCTCTAAAATCTGAAAAAAAAATCTGAAGAAATAGTTCCTTTTGTTTCTGCTCATTTGAAACATGCAGAAACGAAACAAGACGATCGGGTTGTTGTTTATAAAAGGGAAAAGAGAAATGTACAACTGATCTTTCAACCAAAGTCAATATTCCAAGCAAAAAAGTATCTGTTAGGTAATTTTTGTTGTTATTTGAGTATTAATTTATTTCACTTTGTGTATTTGTTATTGAATAGATGGGTACTTTTTTTTTATTCTATAAGTATTAATTAATTTCACTTCGGGTATTTTTATTTGATCTTTGTGTATCTTATATTTTTCATTTATGTATATGGTAATGGTGTATTTTTTATTTTTATTTGTTTATTATTTATATTTTACTGATGTTTTTTTGTTTAATACCAATATGATTTTTTTGTGGATTATAACTCTAATTATTTTAGTGTATCTTTAGTTTATTAATTAATGTTGTTGATGAATGGATACTATTGTTTTTGTATTGAAGTATTTATGTATTAGTCCTTGGGTATTTGTTATCTATTCTTGGTGTATTGTCATTTTCTTTTGAGGTATTTGTGATTTATTGTTTGGGTATTTTTGATTTAGTCTTTGGGTATTTTTGATATGGCCTTTAGGTATTGGTATCTTGCTTTTGGGTATTGTTTAAGTGGTGTTTTGTTTTTTATTTATTCACTTGTTTTTCTTGTTGATAATTTTTTTAGTATATTAATTGTAGTATTTTTATTGCAGTAAAATCATATCTCAGGGTCGTCCCAGTGGTTTGTCTGATTTAGTGAAGTTGTTAAATGATAGCCAAAGGGATGCTGTGGAAAGTATTGGGTTTCAAGGTTTGCTGCATTTAAAGCTTAATAGGCTTATAAATGTTGGAATGATTGACTGGTTGATTGAAAATTTCAATGGAAGCTGCCTCATGTTAATGATTGATAATTTTCGGCAGTTTCCAGTTAGTGCTGATGATGTGTATGATGTTTTTATAATTCCAAGGAATGAAGGAGTAGAGGTTCCTGTTTATAGTAGGTCTGATGATTCACATGCTTTTGTTAGGTTTGGGAAGAAATATGATATGGTTTCAAAGAGTCCCATATGGAAACTTCCTTTGATTATGATTGAAAGATGTGCTGATGGTGGAGATGATTTTAAGCGTTTGTTTGTTTTGTATAGTTTGTGTTCTTTTCTTTGTCCTACTGCAAATAGAAGTGTAAACCCTATCTTCTTTAAAGCATTAGAGGATGTAGACTCTATTCCAAAATTTGATTGGTGTAAACTTGTATTGACGAGGTTGTCTGAATCTGTTATGTTGTACAAGAAGAGTGGTGTAAAAAATGTCAGTGGTTGTGTTATTCTTTTGCAAATAATATACTTTCAACGTTTGAAGTGGAGAGGTGTTTGTGAACCGTCTTCTATACCATTGATTAAGCATTGGACGGATGAGAAAATTAAAAAAAGGTGTTTTTAAGAGTTTGAGGTTGGACGATTTGGGTCAGGGGAGTTAATTGAGGATTATCCATTGGCCAGTAATGGATTTTTGAATTATTTTCTAATGACTTCAACATCAGAGTCAGAGAAAGAGGATGATGATGAGGATGAGAAAGTGGGTGAGAAAGTTGATAATGATCCTTTCCACGTACATGAATTGTTATTTTATATTCTGTTATTATTTAGTTGAGTAGTAATGAATTCTTCTTAAGGTATTTCTATTGTACTGTTGTATTATTTTGTGATTTTTATCCAATTTGTAATTTGTTTTTTGTATTTATCATTTATCATTTGCGTATTACTGTTATGTTCTTTGGATATTTTTTTGTACTCATTGGATATTACTGACATGTTCTTTGGGTTTTTTTTTTTTTTTGTTCTCATTTGGGTATTACTGTTATGTTCTTTGGGTGTTTTTTGTTCTTATTTGGGTATTACTATTATGTTCTTTGGGTATTACTATTATGTTCTTTGGGTATTTTTTTGTTCTCATTGTGTATTACTGTCATGTTCTTTGAGTATTTTTTTGTTCTCATTTGGGTATTACTGTTATGTTCTTTGGGTATTTTTTTGTTCTCATTGGGTATTACTGTCATGTTCTTTGGGTATTAGTAGTTTCTCATTGGGTATTATTATTTTGTCATTGTGTATTACTGTCATGTTCATTGAGTATTTTTTTAAGCCATTATTAGTTTCTTTTTTAAGTGTGATTTTTTATGTCCTATATTATATTTGCAGGAGATTAAAGAGTTGTTGTTGTCAATTCAAGGAGAAGTGAGATCGTTTTCTGTAACCTTTATGAGTAAGGTTGAGAAGCTAATGGACCATATAGGAAATGCAAATTCAAACAGTACTCAGATTGAATCTACTCTTGAATCTGATGTCTCAGAGACTCAGAAATTCTTTATGAATCCCAAGCTTCATCAGTATGTTGATAAGCTTGTTAAGTATGTTACATTGATGAAGGAATTTGCTGCTTCTGCTCCTAATTTTGACTTGCTTACTCCTGATCCTGTTGTATTTGAAACCAATCTTACTAGTGATGAAGATTGGTTTGATGATGCTTATTATGCAGATATTGTTGGAGATAGTCTTAAGTTGAATAAGGATAAAAGAGATTTATGAAAGGATTCTGGGAATGTTAATGCTGGAGATGATTCTGGGAAAGGGAAGGAGAGTGAAATGCCTGTGAAAGTGAAGGTGTTGGTCCCTAAAGAAGACTTTGAGTCTTCTTGTTTTGAAAATCAGCTGATTATACAATCAACTGAGTGCGCAGTGATCTTAGTGTTCGGAAACGTGTTTAGTTAAATCCTTTTAATGAAAACCTTTTTTATCTTAGTGCAGCGAGTAAGAGCAATTAAATAAAGCAAGTAAAAACACAAGATTTATAGTGGTTCGGACCAATTGTCCTACATCCACTCTCCTCAATCCAACTTGGAGTAGAGGGGCTCTCTTACTCACTTACTTACAGCCTTACAACCTTCGAGAGAAAACTCTCTTACAACTTGTGTTAGTGCAAACAGCCTTGCAACTAACTGATCGACTTCTACAAAGTCTTACAAATGAATAATAAATGTGTGAATGTGTTTGTTGTACAGAGGAAAAATAGTGTAGCCTATCTGCTAGTGTAATCGCGCGTAGGATCGTTGTGATTTTTCTCTCTTGTACTTATATTTATAGGCATAAAAAACTAGCCGTTAGAGTTGACTAGGATTTGAAATCCCTATAAATATGTAATCAATCAATCAATCAGAGTGATTGATTGATTCTTGATTTCCAGGTTGATATCTTTCCATCTTTGGCTTGATCTTCAATCTGATTGACTTGATTGATTGCCTATGATTCTGGAAATCTTCTAGCCGTTACTGCGATCTTGTCCTCTTGACATGATTGACTTTCTGTAAATAGATCTTCTAAGCAACTGCTTCAGACGACCTCAACTGCTGCTGGTGGTCCTCGTTTGATATGTTCAGGGCTCAGCTGGTATGTTGAGTCATAGCTGTCCTGAACGTGTCTCAGCTGATCTGGGTGCTCCTTTGCTGATAAGGCCTCGTCTGATTTCTGCACCTCAGCTGGTCTGACCTCAGCTGATCAGCTGACCAGACATCAGCTGACCTGACATCAACTGATGACTTTCACCTCAACTGACTTTCACCTCAGCTGATCTGATCTGACACCAGCTGACTTCCCAAGGTCAGCTGGTTTTAATGTCATTAAAACATAAGGGGTTTCCCAACAGAAGGATAGGTAGGATGTTTGTCAAACTGATAAGGGTGTTCAGATGGATATGGTTGAGGAAGCTGAAGTTATAATAGGCTGTGATAAGGGTGTTCAGACGGATATGATTGAGAAAGCTGAAGTTGTAATAGGTTGTGATAAGGGTATTATGACTGATATTGTTGAGGAAGCTGAAGTTATAATAGGTTGTGATAAGGGTGTTCAGACTGATATGGTTGAGAAAGCTGTTGATAATGGGCAATGTGAGAAAGTTAATTGTTGGTACCGAAACGAGTAAGTCAGTGTATGGAGGAATACACTGATGTCAGATTTTCTCGAAAGCTCAGGAAAATGCTCCTACACACTCAGTCAGGAAGATCCTGATATTTCTCACTAAACTAACAGTCCACAGGGGCAGCAAGGATGAATCAGTAAGGAGTCAGATAGGCTGAGTATGAGTGATGTGCTCGGAAGCTCAGTAGAGATAACAAACCTACTGACTGCTCGGAAGCAATTCAGTTGGACTGCTATCTAAGTAAGCTAGAGTACGTGCGGAATGTGAGCCCTTAAGTACTACTCGTTTTAGTTTCTGAAAACATTTTCTCTGACTTTGCTTAGAAAATGGTGGTTAAGGCTGGTGCACAGTTTTAAGAGTCAGGATGATTGATTCCTCCAGAAGTTTTCAAACCAATGCAAGTATGCTCAGTTTATAATGATGACAATTATGATCCTGAACAAGAATGTAAATCAGCATGCAATGGGCCTTTTAACGTAGTTCGGAGATAAACACTCCTACGTCCACGGCCTGATTTAACAGGAAGTGATCCTCTTCCACTGAGGATCAGAACTTGAATTTTATGTGACAAGGGACACGAGTAGCTTCCTTCCTCTCTAAGGAACTTAGCCCCTAGGTGGTTTTACAAGTCCCAGTCCTTCCTAACCAACCTTTCTCACAACCTGGGGGGTTTGGTGTTTTGATTCCAACTAAGGATAGCCCTAGCAATACAAAACAATGCTAAAGATTAGAGCTATCAATCTAAGAAAAATACAGAGTGAATCCTACTACAACACTAGGGAAATTTAATTGCAGAGTGTTGTTCAAAGTATGCTTTGAGTGCTTGGATTCTTGAGATGCTTTCACTTGGAAATTTCCCGTTAGCCTTAAATGGGTGCAAGGATCTCTGTATTTATAGGTACATTTGAAATAGATCCGTTGGAGGAAATCCACCCAAATCTTCCTATTTTAGGGTTGTTGCAGGCTAGATGTACTAGTTGACCTTTTTCCAATGCTAAATCTGGAAAATTCTATCCCGCCGCCTGCAACTCTAAGACGCATTGAATGTCGCATTAATTGCTGCGCAGACTCCGTACATGCGTGTCGTCCATCGATTGGCTCTCCGTACAAACGGCTAGTTATTCGACTAACACGTGTCCTTCCTCCTACATTTATTCTCCGAGTTTCTTGTCATTTACTCAGGATAAATGTTTGTCTTTAATGGAGTCCACTGACATTCTCTTTGTGTCAGGTGTTAACATAAATGTCAACTTGTCCCATAGCACAAGTAACCTTTTCGCTTCAGACTTACATGTATCAGTAATTGATACAATGCCCAAGTCAGGTCTTATGAGCATTAAGCTCAGCCTGATAGGTTACCTTTGCCCTTCACTGACTAAATTCTGACCTGAGCATGCTTAGTGTACTCAGTAGAAACATCAGTCAGTGGAAACTTCCGAATTGTCTTCAGGTCGGATCTTCAGGTCTATAGGCTTCAGCTTCAGTTCAGACAATCTTCAGACTGACTCTGACCTCTTCAGGGTGAGTTGCATTTCTGACCTTAGGCAATTGGGCCGACTCCAATATTCTTCAGTCTTCAACACGTTCCCCCTGAACTGAATTCCTAACCTGACTAATCCTGATCTAGACAATCTTGACAACTGTACTTAGGCAAATCATCAGGGGTTTTGGGATCTAATCAAAATACTTAGATTGTCCCAACATTAATGTTTCTGAAAAAAGTGTTGAGGTTGTAATGAAAAAGTTTGAGAAACCTGTTGTAGTTGGAAGTGCAGTTGCTGATAAGACTCCGAAGGATGCAGTCATTGTGAGAAGTAAGTTGGGTGGTATTGATGGAGAACTTGAAGATGCAGTGTTATCTGTCAGCATGAAGAGAGTGAATTCTGGTAAAGATATTCGGAGTTTATTTTGGTTGATAAAAAGTGAAGTTGGTTATTTATCTAAATTTTTTAGAGGTAATAAGAAGTTTTGTAGAAGAATATTTCAAACTCATTTGGAGGTTGTGGATTTCTGTTTTTAAGAAGGACATAATGCTCTTACTTTGTACGTATTATTTTAAATTTTGTAACATTAGTATCAATGTATATATGCTTAAATATATATATATATATATATAATAATTTATTTTATTTGTTGCAGGGATAATTATTACTTACACAAAAATTGTGTCTGTGTATATAAAGATGGTATAATGAGTTTGATGCCTAATGAAGAAACCGATGTTAATGTAATCACTGCATGGTGTTTGGAAGTTAATGGAGAGATTATTACTGATTCTTGGAGGAGCAGATTTTGTTTTAATCTTAATCACAGTGTAAGATTTCTCTTTATTTTTGCTTTTGTGCGTTGATGAATTCTTTTTTGTTATTAGTAATTGTTATTTGTGTATTTTCCTTTTTTCTTTGGGTATTTGTCAATTCTTCTTAGGGTATTTTCCTTTTTTCTTTGGGTATTTGTCAATTCTTCTTAGGGTGTTTTTCTTTTTTCTTTGGGTATTTGTCAATTCTTCTTAGGGTATTTTTCTTTTTTCTTTGGGTATTTGTCAATTCTTCTTAGTGTATTTTTCTTTGTGTATTTGTTAATTCTTCTTATGGTATTTTTCTTTTTTCTTTGGGTATTTATATTGTATGCTTTGTGTATTAGTAAATTGTCATTGGTGTATTATTTTAATTATTATGTATGAATTTAATTTGTTTATTATTTTTTGGAACAATACTTTGTTGCATGAGTTATTATTGATCGAGTATCTGTTGATGTTGTTGAGAATGATGTTTTTGAATCTTGGAACTCTTGGTTGACTGTCTTTGAGGGTTCATTCATGACTGCTGACATGGTTTAGTTTTTTTTTTTATATATATTTTTCTGTATTTTTTAAATATTTCTCTTTTTATTAATTTTTTTCCAGATATTTGTTCCTGTTTGCATCCACAATCACTATGTTGTTGTTGCATTCAATTTTATTGATGGGAAAGTACAATTGTTGGATAATATGAAGCATGAGGAAAAGATCAATGCCTACACCAGAACTACTCCATTATTGGTAACTTTAATATTAATATTTATCTTTTATTTGCTTTATTTTATGGTATATTAATATAATTTTTATTATTTTTATGTTTGTAGTGTCATTTGATGAAAAAATTTCTGTTGTCAAAAAGACACCCCAAAGCTGATGATGTTGGAACTCTAACTCTTGAGAGTGTACCATTGAAATGACAAACATGTAAGGGCGATAAAGATTGTGGTGTGTACATGATGCATCATATTAAGAATTTCTATGGCACTCCCTACTCGTATTCAGATATGACGAAGGTGTTTTTTTAATTATAATGCATTTTTTATTCTTCATTATTTTGTTATTTTATTGAGTCATAACTTTTTTTTCTTTAGGCTGAAATTCGCTTAATAATGCGCGCTGAATTCTGTTCTATCATAATTCTGTCTAACTTCAATGAGTTTAGGGTACAGTCATAGAGAAGGTTTATGATTTTTATAAGTCTAAACCAAAGTTGTTAGCTGATATTGCAAATGAGAAGAAGATGAAAGATCAAAGAGTTGTTGAGACAAAGAAAAGACGAGCTGCTGATAGTTTAAAAAACATTGATTCTAATTTGGGAAGGGGGAAGAGGAAAAAATGAAGTACTTGGTTTTTAAGGTTGTTTGTGTATTTGGCTATTATGAAGTGTACAGTTATTTTGTTTAGGTTTTTGAGGTTGCAGTGGTAAAAAAATACATTATTTTGAGGTTACAGTGGTTGAATGGGGTTTTTGGTGGTTGGCTATTTGACATGTCTTTGATATTTTTGGTTTAACATCACTATTAATACTTAGTTTATGCTTAGTTTTATAAATGAAAGCTGCTGATATTTGGGTACTATTATTTTGATATTGAAGTATTGATTTATTATTCATTAGGTATTTCTTTGTTTTTTTTTTTGTGTGTGTGTATAATTCATTTTCTGTGTTATTTCTTTTATATTCTTTGGATATTTGTTATTTGGTCTTTGAGTATTTGTTATCTGACCTTTGGGTATTATTATCTGAACTTTGGGTATTTTATTATGAGTTATATAATTTATGAATTGTGTTGTTGTGTATAAATGATTTATTATTTAATGGTATTATTTCAATCATTTAATTTTTTTTTTTAAAACTTTATTAATAGCGAAGAGATCTTTATTAATACCTGAATATTCTTTATTTATACTCATATTATATTGAATAATACCCCAAATATTATTTTTATAAGTGAGTTGTTCTTTAATTATATAGCATACTAATTTGGTATATTCAACTAATATTTAAAATAGTGAATATTTAAAATATTTTGGAGTATTTGTTTTTTATTTTGTGTTTGTGTATTTAAGTATTTTATTCTTTAAAAATGTATTAATACCCGAAGATTTCTATATTAATACCCGAATAGCTCTTTATTAATACCCGCAGAGTTCTATATTAATACCCGAAGAGTTTAGTATTAATACCCGAAGAGTTCTATATATATTAATACCCGAAGAGTTTAGTATTAATACTCACATTATAATCAATGATACTCCAAATATTATAAGTATCATTTTTTTTAATTATATAACATAATAATTAGGTCTATAGAAAACATTTGATTACCAATTTATTACTTATTCATCCTTGTTATTATATTTTTTCAAGTATATTTAATTTTTTTGTTCGTGTATTAATATTTTATTATTGGGGTATTCATTTTTATTCTTAAAGTATTCATCCTTGATAATGACTATTATATTCAGTTTTTTGCAATAATAGTAAATATTAAATGTACATAATAAACAAAATACATAATATTGAAATTCTACCACAAAAGTTAATTATCTCAAATGATCCTCTTATGTGGCAAACACAAATTAAACATACTAATTGTTTTCAATAATACCAAACAAAATAAACAATCTAAAACATTGATTAATTGTTTTTTACACTGGCACTTATCAAGTTTCCAGAAATAAACTTGTATTCAACAATGCTTCCGATGGTTGCATTGTTCTCAAATCTCAAGTAGAAAATCCTTCCATCCACTGCACAGTGAATAGACTCCTGCTCCCCATGTTCTTATCTGTACTGCCCACTGCCTGTTTTGATCATCCTCCAGTATTACTTCCCTCTTATTAAGAAGTCCGGCAGCCATTATGAAACTTATTGGAATGTCCTGTATTTGATATAATCTATACATATTAGTGAAATATAATTAAAATAAATATATTTTGTGTGTATGTCTATATGTATATATATATATATATATATATGCAAATATATATGTATATAAAATTACCATCTTGTTGGCACTGAAGTGATAATTTTTTACCTCCTTTGTGACACTTAGATTACTTTCTCCAAATTCTTCTTCATCATCCTCATCAAAAGTGTGTTCTGTTAAACACATATATAATTTGGTAAGGTGATTAAAAAATATCAAAATGTAATGAAGAATGTAAGTTTATGAATATAACAAACCATGGGTTGAGCAGTCTTTGCAGCAGCCTGATTTAGAGAATATTAGAACATGTAATGTGTTCTGATTAACCACTATAAAAGTGAGCACATCATGTACTTTTATACCAGTTTCTTGTACAAACCTTTCCCACCCCCCATTGAAGTAACAAAAATCATCCAGTCTATCTACATTAACTTTCCAGCTTTTTCCAGGGTGATTGGCAGCTGTGAGTGTTATTTCAGTTGATGCTTGTTCAAACATATGTTCAAAAGCATCAATAAATTGACCAGGTATTATCTGCTCACAACATCAGGTAATTATTATTAAATATTTTATGTATTTTTATATATTATATAAAAAAAATTCTTACCATTCTAGGCAGATAGTATTGGCTGTTGAGTAGTACTCGGATGAAAGCAGACATCTGTTAAATACTCAATTTGTTAAATACTAATACCCCAACAATACAGTATTAATACCCCATGGGTAATACACCTATACCCAGAAAATAAATATTAATACCCAAGATTTAAAAAAAAAATTTAACAATATTTCAAGAATAATTTAATATCAATTCAAAAATATAATTTCAGATGAACATATTTGATACCCTAGCAATATCAATATGTGAAGAATAATGTATTTTAGTAAAATACATTATGTAAACACGTACGACTTCATATTATAACTGGGAAAGGACGTATTGTGGTCCCCCACCACATAGAAACAGGTATATGGATATATATATATATATATATATAGATACAGAGAGACGAAGAGATAGAGAAATAAAGATTTTGAGTGACATAGATAGGTAAACACTTGTACCTTTTGAAGGTTTTGAGGTTTGAGATTCATCGAAGCTTCGTCGGTGAAAGATGCTGTCGATTTCTATTAAGATGCAATGCCTTCGTTTTTTTCTAGGGTTACGATTTTGCTATATATAGTATAATATATATTTTTATTTTTTTATTTTTTATAATTTTTATATATTTTATCTTTAGCGTACCTTTTTTTTACAAAATATTCTTTTATTATTGGGGTACTGGTGTGTTACTATTCGGGTATTCCTATTCTATTATTCGGGTATTGATCTTTTAATCTTCAGGTATTAATTTTTAATCTTCGGGTATTCATTTTTAATTTCTGAGTATTAATGATTTTAACAGAAATTTTATATATATCTAGTGTAAAAATTGTAATAAAATGTCTAGGTGTAACAATATTAACAAGAATTTAACATTTATATATTTATCAAAACTCAATTACAATGCTCAGTCAAATTATAAGAGAATTATATGTAATTGATCCAAATTCTTTCATTTGTGATGACTGTGAATTTCCTGACTTGCTCTTCTTTTTTGTATGGATTCCACTCTTTATCCTTTTGCTTCTTCCCTTTATTAGTGATTTTTCTGGGTCAAGAACTCTCTTCGATGTTTCAAAATGAGCCTCAATGTCTTCATTTTGCTTTGAATTCTTTGCAGTTAGAACTGAACATATTTTCTCATATCATTCTTCTAGGAGTTCTCTCATTTCTTCATTTTCTTCACTCATCAATACTACATTGTAGTACTTCCTTATGATATCATGTCTCCATGGTATATGGCTGGAACACTTTCCCCTATTTCACAAAAAATTGTAGTTAGAACCTGTTCATATCAGTTTAAATATAAATACCTGAAGATCTTTTATTAATACCCAAAGTATAACGAAAGAATACCCAAAGAACTTCTTTCTAATACCCTAGTACTATTATAAAAAAATTAATAATATTTTAATTTATAAATAAGTGATACATGTTATCATTTGTTGCTTCAGTCCCAATCTTGTCCCACACTTGTTCCTTGGCAAGTTTGAACCATCTTTTCAATATGTAATTGTCGGGTATCCTTTGTATAAAGTTTACATTCATTACTCTCAAGCAATGGTAGCATAAAATTCCATACTCTTCAAACTTTTTGCAATCACAGCTAAAAAGATTCATAGAAGTATCGTACACTACTCTGCTATTTCTTGTTCCATCATCATTCATAACGTTATAAACTAATGTGGTGTCATAGAATTCAGCAACAGTTGAAGAAACAAATATGGACTTTGAGAACTCTTCTTCAAAGTGCTTAAATATTGTATGAGTGTATACCTCTGCAGCATGCTTTTAATCCATTTCATTCCGAAAGGTGATTCAGGTGTCATTCTTGAACACTTGAACTCATCCTGTTTTTCAGTTCTCCTCCATTGAGTTAATGTGTCATTGAAGATCTTGTAGAATTCTATTAAATTTGTTTGTTTGTGAGCTTTGAATCCAATTGCATGATTCGTGCTTTCACTTCTTTGGGACGATCTTATTCCAGTAGAAAATATGTCCTTACTCAATGTCGTACACCATTTATCTTTAAGACTATAGAGTCTCTTAAACCAGGCATTGTTTTCCAGTCCATAAGTATTTATTATGTTTTCCCAGGAGATTTCAAACTCTTTCTCATCAATACAACCTGTTAAGCAATGGTTAAAAGCAATTTTGAAGGGACCATCTTTCTTTAGTTCTCCAAATCTGCAGATTGCATTTTGTTGTAAATGCCAAAGACATAATCTGTGTCTTGTGTCTGGAAATTCTTGTAATATGAATATAAGATAAAGAATATAACCAAAGACCAATATAATAATATCTATAATTTAGTTAATACCTATAGTTCACTTTAGTATTACAATAACATTATATTTTCAATACCTGAAGTACATTATATATATACCCGAAGAACAATTATATAATACCTCAAGAAAGGATATGGATACCCGAAGATATTTTTTTAAAATACATCTAAATTGAATATGTATAATTTTTATAATAACTAACATCTGCATTTTATATCTTTCCCGTTGCATTTGTTATATTCTGTAATAGGAATACAAGTTAAATAATATAAACAAAGAACAATTAAATAATAACTATAAATTATTTTAATAATACTTGTAGATTAATTCATTATTACCCTTAGATTGTATTATTAATACGTGAAGTAAATTATATGTATACCCAAAGAACAATTTTATAATACCCTAAGAGAAGATATGTATATCTCTGAATTGAAAATGTATAATTTCTCTAATAACTAAAACATATATTTTCATACCTTTTCGAGTGCATTTGCTATTGTCGAATCTTGGTCTGTGAATATTGTTTTCGGGCTTTTATACCTTATTGATTTCTTGAACATTTGAAAAAGTCACTCAAAAGTTTCTGTCTTCTCATCGGATATAAATGCACAGCCAAACATGACATTCTTCCAGTGATTGTTTATTCCAACAAAAGGAGCACAGATCAAGTTGTACTTATTTGTTCTGTATGTTGTGTCGAAAACCATTACATCCCCATATATTTCATAATCTTCCATCATCAATGAGTCTCTCCAAAATTTCACTCGAGAGTCTTCCGTCTTCATTTAATCTGATCTTGTAGAAAAAACTTTTTTCTTCAGATTCTTGTTTCTCCATAATATCAATTAAATTACTAGTATCTCCTCCTCTAACTTCTTGCATTTTCAGTTTATTCACCATATTGTAATGGTCTTTCACTGTGTGGCCCAAATTTTCTTCTCCACCAACCTCATGCGCCATATATCTATATGAATCAATAGCTCGCATTCCCGATGATACCATATCCTCTATAACCTTACTTTTTTCTAATGTAATTTGTCTTTCTGAGCGATGTAAATGACCTCACTCTGTTCTAGTCAAGACATGATTATGTTTCATATCATGCTGGACAACTTCATATTTTCCATGATTATTTCTTCTGATTAGAATCCTACCCTTGCACTCTGTTCTTGTAATTCCAATACTTCTTTTTTTTTCACTGATATTCCAGTGTTTGAACCAGTGTCATTTTTTCTTAACCTTGAACAAGAACACAAACTTCTTTGCTAATAATATACTTTTGTCAAGTGCAGAATATTTGTTTGTTAATTTTCTCACACTGAATCCCAAAGAACGTGCATGCATGCAGTACAATTTATACATTTGATCAACTGTATCTTTCTCCACTCCAATCAAAGAACCTCTTATATCACGGCAATCAACACTAGATTCTCATTTATGACAAAATACATATAAGTCAATGTAACAAAATAATATAATGTACTATAATAACATAAGAAATATTTGATTAATCCAATGTATAAAATCTGTAAGAGTTTCTGATTTATTCATACTAATACCTCAATAATATTTCATAATACCCGAAGAGTTCTATATTAATACCCGAAGAGTTCTATATTAATACCTGAAGAGTTTAATGTGAATACCTGAAGAGTTTAATGTGAATATCTATATTATATTCAGTAATACCTAATATATTATTTAAATAGTAACTAAAGAAATATTCATAAATGTACCTTCTTCATTAATTGAGTCTGGTTCTTCCAAATTGATGATGCAATTTTCTATTTGCTCATGTTGTTCTTCTGTTTCATGTTCTTCTTCTATTTCTTCTTCTTCATCTCTAACTTGAATTGTGTAGAGATCATCTGCTGTGAGTAAAATAACATAAGAAACTATTTATTAATCAAATGTATTACATATTGTAAGAGTTTCTGATTTATTCATTACTAATACCTCAATAACATTTGATAATACCCAAAGAGTTCTAAATTAATACCCGAAGAGTTTTATATTAATACCCGAAGATTTCTATATTAATACTCGAAGAGTTCTATATTAATACTCGAAGATTTCTATATTAATACCCGAAGAGTTTAATTTGAATACCTATATTATATTCAATAATACCTCACATATTATTGAATAATAACTGAGAAAATATTTATTATCGTACCTTCTTCCACATTAATTGGTTCTGTTTCTTCCACATTGATGATGCAAAATTCTTTTTGCTCATGTTGTTCATCTGTTTGATGTTTTTCTATTTCTTCTTCTTCATCTCTAACTTGAATTGTATAGAGATCTTCTATTTGATGTTCTTCTGTGCGTAAAATAGTTTTAGAAAATTATTATAATACGATTTTTTGCATAAATTTGTCGAAGGATTTCTACAAAAATACTTGTTGAATCGAAGTTTTCAGTTGGTTCGTCCATAATATCGTGCTTGATTCTATATCTTCTTTTTTATTGAAAAAACTCAGCGCTGTTCTTCAAATTTTTTCGCTCGCGCGATTATTAGGTTAAAAACGGGTCTGACCCGTTTTATTATAAAATCCGTGAATTTTTAATTATTTGGGCTGGTCAAAATTGAATTCCGAAATTGAGCCCAATTAGAGGTGCATGACATGCACCCGGTTCCACAGCTAACCACTCATATAATAATTATTGGAAGGATAATAAGTACGTCATATAGTACAATAGTTTGTCATTTACAATAGTCTATTCTATTTTAGTTAACACTGTTAGCAGTAATTAATGCCCGTATACATGCAAAGTTGGTAAATTTTTGCTCATACTATATTATGTCTTGTTTATATTTACTTGTTTAATAATTACTTACTAGTTATTTTCCATTGCGATGCACGATCGGATACTGATAACATTTTAATATGTGATAATATATGTTATAAATCTAAATTAAGTTTATTTTGTTCTCCAATCAATTGTTATTTATTACTTTTTTTATTTTTATTAATATATAATTTATGTGAGATAATATGTATGTAAGCTTCTCACAATTATTTGATTAATTAAATATAATTGAATTATCTTTTAAAATAATAAAATACTAAAGTTTAAAAAATTATATTAATATTTAAAATACTAAAAAAGTTTTCTTTAAATCCCAGAATACAACTATTTATCAAAATTAGTAAATAAATATTTTTAAACTATAAAATGCATATTATAGATTTTATTTTATTTTGTATATGAAATATGATTGTGAATTAAAAATTAAAAATAGAAGATTAATTTGAATAATAGAAGATATGTAACGATTGAATTGAATGTATTTTGGCGGGAACTTGTGGAGGAAGTCACTATTGTGTTTATATATATATATATATATATATATATATATATATATATATATATATATTTGTAATGCTTCAATTTGACGTTGCATAATTTAGACATTTTAATTTAATTTTGCAGTTTATAATTAGAGAAAATTTTCAATCGAAACATGAAATATCATAACACCTTCAATCGAAATACACAAGTTAAAAATTTGTTGTAGACAAATCCCATTTATTTTCAAAATTAATTTGTAATAAAAATTATTTTTTTAAAAAGTTTAACTTAGTCTTGAATGTATAAGATGTGCTTTGCAATTAGTTTGTAATAAATTTTAAATTTTTTTTTAAAAAGTTTATCTTAATCTTGAATGTATAAGATGTGTTTTGCAATTAAGTTTATTTTTAAAAATTATATAATAAGTGTAATTTTTATTTTATTTTACTCTTGTATAATTAAGTTGATGAACTTTCCAAATCAACTAAATAAGCACATGTGGCAGGGTGTTGTGTGTGAATGCCTGGAGGGGCCGTATGGTCTTATCCAAAGCATTAAATGATGATTGACCCATATGCATTTCATTGGTCTGCAGTGATTAAACGTGAACTTGACCTACATTATCTTATCTTAGCAAACGGAGTGATGGAAGAATTTGTATATCGTGAACCTGAGTCACATTTTTACTTAAGGGCTCGTTTGGTAAGGGAGATGAGAAAAGATGAGAAAAGAAAAATGGTGAGACCCTCGAGATAAGGTGAGAAAATGTATTTAATATGTTGTTTGATAGAATGTATTATAATTATTATGAATTGTAATAGTTTGTTTGATAGATGAAAAAAATACATACAAATTAAACTGGAATTATTGAATCTTCGCCGGAATTGTTGCAACCGTTGCCGGAATCCATGGCATCCCAAATCGGCGAACTAAATCCAAACGTCGCCCCAAACCATAGCATCTCAAATCGCAACCGACGCCAATTTCATACCTGGAAGCTGGGAAGATTGATTCAAAGAGAGAAGCATATCCCTCCTCCGGCAATGTCTTGTGGCGCAGCGACGAGTTCGGCGTTGTTAGGAGGCAGCGCCGATGATATCGCGAGGCGGCACATATTTATCAACAAAAATCGAAATCAAAATCAAAATCATCTCAAATCGCAATTCAACATCGAAATCAAAATTACCTCAAACTGTCATTGGTGTTAGCCCCAAATAATGAAATCGCCACCGGCTGCAATTTCACGAAGCTACAATCAAACCTGCCGCCACTGTTTCACCGGAGATGCGAACTGATTCTTGCCGAATCGAAATCCCACATCTCGCCGGATTTCCTAAACCACTGCCTCCGTTCAAACCTGCAACCACCGCTCGCCGGAACAACGCCGCCAAGTCTGGAAAGCCACGCCACACCTCTGCCCTGTCTCGAAATCCGTCGTTCAAACCTGAAACCCGACAATCGAATTTCTTAAGAGAGGAATCATGAAAATGAATCACAGGGGGGAGGCCCGATTTGTTTTCGGTGCTTGGAGAACAAACTGTATAAAATTGTAGGAAAATAGAGCTGGCCGTGAAAAGGCCTGGGCAGGCCCAAAATTGTTTCGTGCGTTTGGTAGGCCTGAAATCTTTTTTTTTCATGGATTTTTCATGGCTACCAAACAGAGCCTAATTTGATAAACATCCTAGAAATCACATTACTTTCATAATCACAAATGAAAAATACTATAATTAAATTAAAAAAACCAAAACTTTTACACCGTGTATCAATTATAAATTAATCGATCGTGTGTCGAATTATAAATATAAATGTTCATATTGCAATTAATAAAAATTATAATTTTTTAAGCAATTTGCCCACCATTATTTCATTGTCAAAAGTGCAGTTGGTACATTCCAAGTTTACGTTGAAACGTTTTTCTTCTATTTTTCTTTTCCTAAACTCAAGATAAATTAAATTTTATGATTTTTGCATTTTAAACCAACTCTTTTTTTTTTTCCCTTTCAACATAACAAGCAATCATCTTCATATTGGATTTCATGTAATATTATATAACAGATTAAAAAAGTAGAGCATCATAAAAGCATATATAACATTAAAAATTTAATTAAGTTGTTACGGAACCTTCATTCAAGCCCCTCATTTATTCTGTAATTATTTGAACGTAGAATGCCTCGACGATTTATTGGTTCCACATCTTGTTGAGCATAATTCTTGCAATAATACAAATGCACTGAAGATTAAAGCCAGAGTTAATTATGTTTGGGAGTTTTGCCATAATGCCCCCTGATAATTAAATTAATATACTTGTAATTGTTGTTGAAGTTGGAATTAGGGAGGAGATCATAATGATATTTATAACTGTTTTAAATTTACACAAAATAAGTTTTTCTTTAATTGTTGAAACAAATAGAGATATTTTTAATTGTTATTGGAAGGATAATTGTTATTGTGCGTCGATGTCTTTAAGATAATCATATAAATTGAATAAAAATTTTGAGTTAATTGATTATATTATTGTATGCAATTAAAATTAATTATCGAAATAAAAAATAACATGTAAAAATTACGTGTTAAATTCAATTTATTGTTGGGAATTTGCATAAATCTAATTCTTAAATAATAAATCACATTGGGCCTCAAAAGCCTAGCTAATAAATTGAATTGGCCCTTAATAAACTAAATTGGGCCTCGAACGCCTTATAAATCCAATCTTTAAAGTTCAAGATATCAAATCTGATCTTTAAAAAACTCAAGAAATCAAATCTTCACAGATATCTTGAAGGTTATCCAATCTTATATTTTTTTGGGAGTATTCCCCAAATAAAATCTTCCGTCCCATAAAAATCAGGCCTGCAAATTTTGAATCCTACACCTATAAATTGGGTCTCATTCTAGTCATTTTATTCACAACACAATAGATCAAGAAGATCAAAGCTTGGAGAAAAGCACAAGATCCAAGACTTCGAGTTTCCTTGAAGATTCAAAGGTGTTGTTCGCAGCTTCAAGAGCGTTCTTCGTGTTCTTCATCAACAAAGGCGTTTTGATCCGGGATTATGGTGTGAAACCTCCGATCATCGTTCTTCATCAACATCGAAGTTCAATTCGAGAAACACGGCGCCAAGCCCTCCAATCAACGTTCATCTACAAGTCTTCAACGACAAAAACAACTCAACAAGTCAAGAAGACTAGAGCTTGCAGAGAAGCAACAAGGTCCAAGACTTCGAGCATCCTTGAAGATTCAAAGGCATTCATAGCAGCTAGCGTTCTTCGAGTTTTTCATCAACAAATGCATTTTCATCCAAGATTACAGCACGAAGCCTCCGGTCGGCGTTCTTCATCAACAACGATGTTTGATTCTAGAAATACGGCACCAAGCCCCTCCAATCAACGATCATCCACAAGTCATCAACGGCGATCAACACTATTCATCTACAACGACACCCCCCATAGGGAGTCCAAAGGTGAAAACTTAATAAAGTTCTTCTGACAAGATAATATTAATTTGAAATAATTAAGACTTAACGCCCTCAAATTAATATCAACTTCAACATCAAACTTGGATCGAACTCTGAAAATTAACAAAGTCATTCCATAAGGCAACATTAATTCAAAATAAGGCACAACACCCTCGAGTTAACGTCCAACTCCAATGTCAACTGCGGACCAGCTCCGACAAATCAAATAAGTCCTTCTAAAGGCAATATTAATTCGAAATAAGGCTCAATGCCCTCGAATTAACGCCCAACTCCAAAGTCAACTCCGGACCAGCTCCAAAGAATTCGCAAGACCAAGTCAAGACTCGAAGAGGAGAATCAGAGGATCAAATAGAAATTTGATCAAAACAATCGCTTGATTTTCAAATTCAATTATTCTTTGTAATTTCTTTCATACTATTAATAACGAGTTATTAATTTTTGTGAGAAAATTCGCAGGTTACAAAAAACCAATTCTCGTTATGGAATCATAGCTACAATTATGATGTGGTATATCCTCCTCAATCATACTCAACTCATCCTCAACATGATCAACCTCAACCATATCAATTTCATCTACCCAATCCTCCACAATACCACTATCCTCATCCACAATACCAATATCCTCCACAAGAATACACATATTCTCCTCAATCATATTCATATTCCGACCCATACTCTTATCCATATCCTTATGAAGATCCAAACTCCTACACTCCTCATCCTCATATGCCCTTTATTCACGAAGAAATTTATCCGAGTTATGTTGATGGGTGTTATGGTCAAGAATTCATTCCACAGGATGAATGTGTGTATCAAGAAGCTTCGAGGAGTTTTTATAATGATGATGTAAGGAATTATGTGTATGAAGAGCACATGTCACAAACTTCTTCTTATTATCAAGTGGGTAAAAGAGCATCAATGTTGAAGCTAGCAAATGACATTATCCAAGACATGTAAAAATCTAGGTGAAGATCCTGAATAAGTCTGCCACTAAAAGTCATACCTATCATGTCTCTATCAACAAAATGTTTTGAGGTTTTTCACAAATTGGATGGTGGGGCATTTTGACGGGTTTAAGAATATGATATAACACAACATAGAAAAGGGTCTCCATGCTAAATACAAACATAATCAACTCTCGTAATAATTATTATTTTGGTTAAATAATTTATATATAACATATATACTTGCTTATAATTAGATCTTGTTTGGCGAAATTTATTTTATATTATGGAACAAGTAAATTTCATTATTTATATTTTATACCTATTAGAAATATATTATAAAACGTCATTTATATATATATATATATATATGTAAATGACTTATGGATTAGGAAAAAATTACACATACGGATTGTATATGAAATTTACACAAAATGTGCATGTATGAATTGTGCATAAATGAGCATGTAGAAATTGTGTACAAAATGTGAATGCATATGCATTTTTTTTAGTTATTAGTATTTATAAAATTACCACGTAGGCGGCATGTATGCTTAAAAAAATTAAACTTAAATTTTCTTTAACAAAAACCAAAAATTAGCTTAAAATATAACTTTAAAAAATATCATAACTTAATTTACAATTAAACTTATAATTAATATTGTACCAAGAAGATGTTGCTGCCGTAATGTGGGTCATGGTGTTGACATACACCACCACCACCACAGTAGTGGGCGAAGAAGGAACGACCATCATCCTGGCGGGTTAGGGTAACATGGTTGGTGAAGGATGGGTGAATGTCAATATTGTATGGAACAGGGTTGTCCCCACTGAATCGCAACCTAATCCAAGAGCCAATAGAATCACAATGCATAAACTTACATCAAGTTTTAAAAATCACAAGTTAACCGTGGAAAGAGATTTACTTACATTTCCGATTGACACCGAATCAAGAACCACAAAACTAACCATTTAACAATATATTTGGGAATCCACAAATATATATACATATAAAATTGAAAGCGAGAATTGACCTGTGAAGGATTAGAAGTCTGATCTAGCATGTCCCAGATTTCATCAATATTGAGATCAATATGGTATGCCAATATGATATTGTTGTTTTCCCAGATTTACACAGTGTTTTTTTCTTTAATACTTTTCTCCACATAAAATTGAATTGAAAATTTGTAACATCTTAAAATTTCAATGGTACTGAGATGATGTGACTTGTGTAGAAAATTACACCACCCTAACAAATAAACATGATTTGTATAAAAATCGCATCATGCGCACCATAATAAATAGATGTGAATTGCACAGAAACTTAAATTCACCCCCAATAATTTTTTTCCCTTAATTGTGAATCTCTGAACACACAGTTTTATAAAGTTAGAAACCTAACACGTGGTATATAATATCTAATTTATATATTACTACCACACACAAAAAATCTAATCATTTAAATCTTATTTTATATTTGTCTTCAAATAAGATATTTGGTAATGTTTAAACAATATTAACCAATTCAATATATTCTATGCTTGAAAAACCCAATTTATACATCAAACATTAAACTGACACTAGAGATCATTTGTTAAAAAATAACAAATTATATTATGTGTTGAGTTTACTTACTTATATGATGATGCCTTATTTTTCGCCATGTTAAGGAAAAATATCGCATAGATCATATCACAAAATTTGCATGTATTAATTGTGCACAAAATGCGCACTCATATGGTGGTATTAATTGTGCACAAAATAAGATTAATTGTTCACTAACTTTTTTTAATGCATCATCTGATCACATTTCTCACTAATATTTATTGTTGGATGTTCTTCATTACCACCATTTCAAAACATTTGGTTTTAGTTTGATTCATTTTTTTCACCCAGAAAACTTTGTCTGATTTTATGCAATTTTAAACTTTTTCTTTTTCTTCCTTTTACAAGTTAAATCCCCTTCCATAAATGCTATGAAAAGTTCAATGTCCAATTATTTCAATTCTACTTTTAATAACTTTTCCTCCTCCTCCTCCATTCTTTGAGCATGAATAATCTTCATGAAAAGGAATGCTCGGACGAATACGTATGTTTCACGTGCTCACCCTCTATCGTGCACTTTGGGGCTGGTGCGAGGATAAAGCGTCTAGAACTTGACGTGAGACGTTGGATGTCCAATGGTGATCCACTGCACAGCATCAAAACGACAATCCGCTGGCCTCACTGGAGAGCTAAGCAGGGTCCTTCACCGGAGGCGTGTGAACAACTAATTCTCCGACAAATTTTCCCCTTCATGCCTCTGCAAAAGTACTATTTTTGTCTGCGTGTTTTTCAACCGAACCTAAGGAGTGATTTAATGACAGCTGAATTTGCACATGGGTACGAGAAGCACCTTTGCTGGTTGTGCATGGTGATCGTGACAATTAACAGCGGTGACTGCTATCAACATTTGAGCTCGTGCGTGTATCTGCACAATCTGTAAATATAAATATATATATAATATTAATTTTTATTATACTTATTTTTCATTAAAAATGTGTATTTTTTGTTGTTGAATAAAGTGTAAAAAAATTATCCACATATTTTTTACAACTTGAGTATTGTTATTGATTTTAGTTTTTGAAGTTTTTGTACATGTATATTTTGTGCACGATTCGTACATGCACATTTTGTGAACGATCCATATGTGCACATTTTGTGAACGATCAATATGTGCCCTTCTCGTAACCGATCTGTACGTGCACATTTTGTGAACAATTCATATTTGCACATTCAATATAAATTTCGTGCACAATTTTATGGTGAACAATAATTTATTCTAAGTATTTTGAGATGTGATTGTTATAGAGATGAATAACATAAGATATTGTATATGAACTAAAACCACAATGTATATGAACTAACATCATACTATATGAATAAACACCATAGGTAACATGCCACAGTAAATGAACTAAAACCATACTATATATCACTATGCCAGAAATAACATTCGACCACGGAGAAAAGACCACGGTTA